>CABFOQ010031958.1:0-10386 GCA_900660455.1 Gephyroberyx darwinii
AAAACAAGATAAGAAGAGTAGAAGAGAGTGAGTGAAAAGGAGAGTAGAGGGGGTGTGCTGTGATTACCATTTCATTACATGATTCATCTGCTGAACAGGCACCTTGAAAGCTTTCAATCCCACTAAACCTCACTGTGACCCGTTTACTGACCCACAAATCAATCGACAATCAATGAAGTGGAGGAGGAAAGAAGACAAGTTACTTGTTCATCTCCAGTAGCAGGATACAACGGTTACTTTAGCTGACCTGAGTGGATTTTGTGAGTTAACTGTATTCATAAAATGTCTTTGAACTATACATGAACTCGACTTGTATATCAACTGCTTTGAACAGTCATGAAAGCAAACACTTTCTATAATGAAAGGAAGCTCCCCTGATTTAGATGGTGATTGGTTAAGCACAATCAGTTGACCAATTGTCCTTTAAGTGTGAAAAGAGGCTTTGTTTCCACATCAAGTGCTTTCTTTCTGTATCCATCTCGTCAACAAATAAAACCTGTTCCCTCTTGCCCCGTCTCTAGCTTATCCAAGTGAAGTAGGTATGGATGGAACTGCTTAAAGCTACTGCACAAAATGATAAAATCCTGTGAATCCTCATCCTGCTGTTTCGTGTTATAGAGGGAAGGCAGAGCAACACATCTGCAGACATGCAACCGCCCCACTCTAAGACTTCATCGCTCTAAGACATTTAAAATAACTTTTCCCATGTTGTGTGCAAACATCTAGAATGGCTGGATATCACACAGTAGCTAGCCTATGATCTTTTATATAAGCAACTGTGTGTGTGTGTGTGTGTGTGTATGTGTGTGTGTGTGTGTGTGTGTGTGTGTGTACGCTGGAGGACATTCATAGCATATTCTGTTTCCCGTCACAGTCATGTTAATGTCTAAAACCTGACACCGGTGATTGACAGATGAAAAAAGAGAACCCAGATTAAGCCTTAATCTGTAGGCAGGCGGGCCAGCAATCTCCCTCTAAATCTGAGCAAAAAACACCAGATTAGGCCGCCTCAGTTCTCACTACCCCATCGAGAAAACTAAGATATAGCCCATACTTTCAGGGAAATAAACAAATGGGCATAAAGTTTATATCAACAATCTGTGCAGCTATAAATCATAATTCAAAATCAGAATCAATCTAACAACAAGTACTGTAAATGATACAGGATACATTTTCTTGGTGACACGGGTGCAGAGAGATATTGACAATTTACAACACATATTGAAACATGGCACAAGACAACAGGACCTCATATTGAGTACAAAGCGGCCAGTGACCACTTGTCAGGAAGTTAAGATGAATTATGAAAAGGCCCATTGAGATGACCAGTGCAATAGAGGAGAAGTAATGAGGATGAATGGGGGCCTGTCTTTGCCAGGCTTCACACACACACAAGCAAGCGTAACTGCATACGCAAATGCATGCAGACGCGAATGTACGCAGGCTCACACACGGCCAATAGACTATTAATGGACAGAGTGGCGGCCTATTTCCTGCATGTGCACACACTGCCCTCCCACAGCACTTTATAAATTGTACAGCTCTGTGCCAAAGGTTCCAGACAAGTTCCCAGCCCACTAAGAGACAGTGAGACCACCACACCCTGACCAAAGGCCAATAAGAAGGAAATAGGGAAGTGATGTACCGACGGTAGGGTTGTGGATGTCATGTAAACAGGCACGTTGACTCTACTGTACTCTGCGTATCTGTGACACACACCAGTCTATTTGGAATAATTGAAAACATGTCAGTTTCACTTGTTTATTCAGGGATGTGATCAAGAACACGAATGAAGGAAAAACAATAATCATTCCCCCATTAGAAGAGAATGGGAGTTTTATGTCCAAAACCTGAGAAATAACACTGCTGTTTATGTGAAAGGATGCCATTCATGAAATGGGCACAGGGTGGGAAGTAAATCTGCTGAGAAGAACACTCGCATGCCTGCCTTGTTTGGACAGCAAGAGGATGGCCCACATGGAAAGCATCACATTCCTTCATAAACTGCCCAAAATCTCAGTTTATTTTCTCAGACATCCTCATTTAGAATCAGTCAGGCCAAACCTCAAGCATTTCCCCCGTTTCAAAAACCCTACCGAAGGGAAACTCTCATTCATTTCCACTGTACCGTAAGTAGTAAGGGATTGAGGATGAGGAGGAAACACGGCCAGACGTAGGGATCAAGCAGTGGAATGTATGGCTCGCCTCCCTACTGCAAATAAGATGTAGAGAAAGAACAGAGAGATAAGAGGAGACACGGAGAGAGGAAGCAGTGGTGAGGTTGTAGACGAGGAGGTGATGTGCAGTGTTGGATGTCCACCATTAAAAAAAATGTAGATAGCATTTTGGAGACAAACATATTTCAGTGATAACTAGGTTGATAAGAGCTGGTTATCCTCCATATACCTGTGTGACCGTTGTATTATTATTATGAGTCTACATGGTCGTGTAAGCTGTAAGTGATATCTAGATCAGTTGGTTTATTCCAGCTCTATCAATAAAAGGGAGCCTAGACGTTATGTTAAAGTGCGGTAGACCTTCTGTGTGTTGTTTTCCCATGTTTACCTCTGTCCCTCTCAAAGCGTGCAGCCAGGACCGACAGCTCTCCAGACTAATTACTTCAGATCCACTTCCCCTCTGCCAGCGTAAGCCCTTATGCAATGCCGTGACGTCTCTGCTGCCCCCCATGCAGCCCACCACCCACGTAGCTTCTGATCCGCGCCCTCTTTCTCCCCTACCAGCTCTTCGCCTCACCCTCCGCCTGCCTCCCACCACACTTCGCCTCACCAATCAAAGCCAAAATCT
Source organism: Gephyroberyx darwinii (assembly GCA_900660455.1). Lineage (NCBI taxonomy): Eukaryota > Metazoa > Chordata > Actinopteri > Trachichthyiformes > Trachichthyidae > Gephyroberyx > Gephyroberyx darwinii. Next base: position 2,806 of record CABFOQ010031958.1, read on the forward strand.
TCAGTTCAATGCAGTCATTGTTGAGTGCTTCGTGGAGAACTCGGCACTAGCTGCTACTAACTGCACAGTGTCCATTTCCATCTTCCGCTTTTTTTTTTGTTCACACTGAAATGCGTGTGCATCTCGTGTGGGTAAGATATAATTATTTATACATAGGCATATGTGTGTGTAATAGAGGGTTGTGTGTCGCAGCCTCTCGGCAGGAGGCTAATCAGGTCAGAAATCACACAGAGCAATGAGATATGTATTTAAAAATAACCAAACAAACAACCTTAGGGAGGGGTCGCCCCACTTACATAAGTCCAGCCAAATACCTCTAACTGCAGGAAAACTAAAGGAAGAGGGAAAAGGGCTAGAAGGAATGGTTAAAGTGATGTGTGCCCTCCACAGAGCAGACCACCTGCTCTGGCCTACAGGAGTGATACCCCATCAATAACTGTTCAACTTACCTCTTGAACCAGGATACAGTCCAAAATAATATCACCATGGGTGAAATTGTCCTTGTTTGTTAATGTGCTACAGGTACAATTTTAAGATCAAAGAGGTTAGATTATTTTTGAAATTAAGAAAGTACCTCAACTAAAAAATTGAAACTGCTCAAACAAAGTATCATATCATTTTGAGGAGTGAGAGGAAAGATTGGAATAAATGAGTAAAAGAGGAGAAAGAGTGAGGAAAGGGCCAATGGGTGAGACTGAAACTGAGAAGCAAAGTTAAGGGGAAGACAGGCAAGTTTTTTTTTGAAGATTTCATTTTTTTTGGGGTATATAATTCATTTTTAATTGGTAGCTCTCTTTTTCTCAGCTTTTATGTCCTTGGGAGGGGGGCTAGAGGCCATACTGCAGTCAATGGGATCCCTACGGCAAGATACAAGGCAGCTGAAGAGTTGGGGCGAAGGGAAATGAGAAATGAGAAGAGTGGGGGAGGAAGTAGGGAAGGAAAGAGACTGGAAGAGAAGAAAGAAGTGAGTTGTCAAAAGCGAGGCTACAGGCCTGTACAGTAAATCAGCACATCTGGGCCTCCCCACAGCAGCTGTGAATCTCATCACATTAACTACCACCGCCAATCACAGCTGCTCAGGGGAACAGGACATGCTGGTTTTCATCCTGTAGCACGTTTTGTCTATTTTGAGCACTTACTCATCCACAGCTGACAACAGATGATGTAACAAACTACATGCAAGCAGTGTGAAATGTCGTCCTGAAAGCCCTTCGGAGGTTAGGAACACAAGAAGAAAAGCTTGAAGGTAGTTAGGGCACCAGTCCAGATGACAAAATTCAGGCCACACTCTCCAACCAGCCACGAGGTCTGAGCCCATATAATCCTACCAGCTACACTGTTGTTCTCTTTCCATCACCAAGAAGGACATGTTGTCAGCCTGAAAAAAAGCACATAACTAACTTGCTTGAGGTCCTAACAGAACTCGATTAATGCTTCCGACGACTTTCGTCTCCACCTTCAAACTTATCCTGGATGAGGTGTTTCCCCCAGAGGACAGCTACCGATGGTGAGGCTGGTGACATGGAGGATGCACAGGCAGCAGAATCCCCGTCGTTCTGGCATTTTATCAGGGCTGTTTACTAAACTGTAAATCTAATCACGGCTGCAGCCATTCCTCGGGGCCCATACTCAAAGTGGTTGCGGGAAGGATTCAGCGGGTTAGGTCAATTCTGAGAAAAGAGGGCATTTGAGCAAGATAAAAAAAATGTAATGTGGTTACTGTGGTGGAGCACTGATTGAGTAAAAGCGATATGGGAAAGCTTGCGCTCCCATCTCGATTTCTCTATACTGTTTATTAGAAGTTTACAAGGTTCTTTGCCATGTCATCAGTATTCAAGGGATGAGCGCAGTACATTCTGAAATATCTTTCTGTAGAATAGAGAACAGCAACTGTAGTACAATTCCCTCCTTCCTTCATGTTCAGATGAACAACAGACATGAATGTTTTAAGGACAGTGAGCAATCCAATCCAGGGCAACTGGGTCAGACACTTCAGTTTGCCATCATTAATTAGGAGCCTAGAAGCCAAACTGAATTCTCCAAAGAAGAGATTAAGACACCTGATCAACTAAGGACCCAGAGAGCTGAAATTTCAGTACAATAAATTGCTAACTAATTACGTCTGTATGTCACCATGACGACTGCGTTGTGAGAGTGCACCGGATCTGTACTTGATGGAAAGACAGAGTAGGAGAGAATCAGGAGGGAACCTTCTGGTGGGACTCAACGAGACGTATGGTTCCAGAGGCGCGGGTCTTAAACACTCTCTCTGCACACGTTTCCAGTGCGTTTTTTAGAAAGAACAATCTGTGGCCATGGTTTGGGAAGAGGCTGGTGAATATGGAGTGGCTATGGGAGGATAGTTATAAAATATAGATACAGTGTGTTGTCAGTACCATGGTGCATTTGCATTGAAATGGAGCCATTAGTCAAACAGCCAGGAAAGGAGGTGACAAAGTATGGCAATTTAGGAGATAAGGGATGTTCCTGTCTACAGATTAATGGCCCCTCTAATTTACACCTAAAAATTGGGGTGAAACACCATCACATGAGGTTCCACTACAGAGGACCGAGCGGTAGGCCTGGGTATGTGGCAGTAAGTCCCCTATATTCTCTCTCACCATTAAAGCAGAAGAGGAAGTCATTGATAGATAGGCAACTGCAAGCTAGTGAGCATGTTTGTTTGTGTGTGTGTGCCATGCTTCTGTCACTAAATCCTCTTTCTATCCTCTATATTCTGCAAGTGAGATATCCATGATCATAGACAGCACCGGCTTCAGGTCAGGACAGATACTCAGCTCCTAATTAGACAGAGAGACAGGAAGAGAGGAGTCGCGACCCTTTCCCAGGCTCAGGGATCCAGAGTGTCTGTAGCCTCTGTGCCCTCCGACAGCTGTGTAGTCCAGCTGTTCACAAAGCTTAGTGCTGGCTACCAAACTGACAATACCAACCCTAGCCTGGGGAGGAGACGGTGTCCCCGGCCCTGCGTCTCCCACGCAGGTCGAGGAGTGAGAAACATTCTTTGTGAAATTATGAACTATGGGAATTATGATGGTGCTGTGTGGCTCAGAGGCTAGAGCAAGGCAGCAACACTTTTCCACTTTGCCCATGATGAAAATGTATGCACTCATAAATAGATAATATACATACAATACATACACTGCTAGTCTCCCATATTATTCTAAACGACTTCATGATGGAGTACCAAAAGTCAGTTAGCGAGGCGAAAGCTACATTTTTCTCTGACTTGGTCTCTGTAGAAGACTGGCTACCCCGGGGCCACAATCGCTTCATTCCTAACAACAAACATAAAACTTGCCGGCGAGTCGGCGCACCGTTCATCGGTCCCGCCAGGTGAGCCACGTAGCACCAAAGCTGCCGGTCTACACGGGACACTTCCAGCTCCAAACCCGACTGGCCAGCTCTTCCAGGTCTGCCCCCTGCTGCATCCTTCAGGACAGGTCGGCCGCCACTGCCGGTCCCGCTCTCACGCTCTGTCCTGTCTGTCCTGTCGACTTCCGGATGCAGGGACAACCAGTTTACTAGCTTGATTCTCTCCTGCATCCAGCCCATGCCTTAATCCCCCCAGTCTGGCACAGTCTCAAATAACTTTTATATAAACAAGATTGAGCATTAGAATTCAGATTATTCCTCCTAACAGGAAACTGTCCACCTTCCCCGTAAAGGTCTTTGACACAGGGGTCCTCCCTTTCATTAATCATTCATTGCCTCTGGTATTTTCCCTCCTGTTTCAAGCATAGCCACGCCTCAAAAAACGTATCTTAATGCCAAATGGCATGTTATTGTTATTTATAGTTGATGTTGGCTAAATTCTATCAAGAGGATTGGTGGGCAGGTTTATTGTTGCTTTCCTCCCCCAGATGTCCCCTAAATTATATTGTCAACAAGGCAGGTACATTCACTAATTTGTGCTGACAAGGAAGATCCCATCCCCCTTCATATTCCCTCAAAATGCCTCCATGTTATTTACACAGGCACATATACTCAGCAGGATTTGAAACTTGTTTTATGGTTTGTTTAATCTAATTAAGCAGGTTTTAAATGGCTGGGGCTGCCATATAGGACCAGATAATGAGTCTAGTCAGTCACAAGCAAGTGTTTCAAAGTCAATTTGGCAATTTTTTCTGTGACTGACAACTTATCTGACCAGATCTTGACTTTTCTTGTTGCAGTAAATCCCACCCACCTCGTACTCCAAACGATTTATCCCAAGTCTGGTACACAGACATGGTATAAACACGGCATGCTCGCTTTCTTCTTGTTTTGTGAACATATTGTTGTGACTGATGGTGCCACAGCAGATCCTTAAGGACCATATAGACCAGATACCAATTTCTCAGCAGCCTCAATACTCCACACCGCAACACAGTGACAAGACATGTTGAGTTTTGCGTAAGGAGCACAAGCCTTGCTTTTTCTTGTCACTCCACTATCACTATTGCTCAGCCAGCTGAAGTGTTAAGGCACGTTTAGGTGCATTCTCTGGGAAATGTAGGAAATCGCTAACTGAAGTAGAAGTGGACAAAGCAGGTTGAGGGAAAGTGGGTACGACAAAAAGGTAAATTACAACATTTCATCACAAAACAACTGATTGAACACCACAGACTGATGGTATCTAACAGTGTACGAGTATCCATGGGTGACGTTTTCCTTTAATAAGAGATTTAGGTCTGAAGCTCATTAAGATATATTCTTACTTTTGTCACGTGAGACTCAACTGCATTAGGCATGTGGCCCATTGTGGGTCCCAGCTCATGGTTTGGGAACCCAGACCACACAGGCTTGTTATTTCAAACTGTTCTAAGTACTATGGTAGAGTGAGTGGGAAGCTGTGTAGCGTCACTAAGTACAGTACACAACCACCAACAGGAGGGTGGCTACAACACAATGAGGCAATACGTAAACAAAGCAGCCCACAGAATACAGTATCAGCACTTCATTTCACAGGATTGGTCCTCAGCAAAACTCTAAAAATACAACAGTTAGCAAGACACCTCCCACTACGCTCCCATTGTTCCCTTCTCTTCTAAAGTTTCTCTCTTTTCTCTTGTTATTCAAGGGAAGGGTTTGTGCCTACTCTCATATAACGAATGGAGCGACTTGACCTTCAGTTTCAAGGTCTCAAGGGCACTATTCACAGCAGCACGACAGCGACGTATCACTTACAGAAAACAAATTATCTATTATGAAAGACTAATAAATACACATGTAACTGTAACCTGGAGTCCAGCTGAAACATGAGCAAGGTGTGTTCCCCCCAAAATGCTAAACAGTGCACACACACACACACACACACACACACACGTTTACACACAAGGACACACCCAGTGCATACACATACAGGTGCACACTTGTGCACACACCCGTCTACTTTCTACTCATAAACAGTGCTCTCTACCTCATATTTACAACTATTCGAAGTGCCTTGCACATAACTCAAGGCTGTCAAGTTTTTAAAAACCTGCATTTCAGAAAGTGTGGCTTTCTTAAACAAACCTAATTATGACATGAAAAGGCGTGGCGCTACTTCAGTAACTCTTGTGATGCACCTAGCTAGGAGGCCAGAGCAGTTTTTTTTAACATCTCTGGCACCATTAAGTAGAAACCATGCAGGGTACACAGTTTCCTCTGTTGGTGACTACTACCCACAGGAGGAGGACAAAGGGTATATCAGAGTACAAGCTCAACTCATGACTGCTGGCTCATACATAAACAAACAAAGGAGACTGATACGCAAGCATCAAAGTGCGTGAACAGCAGCTTGTTACAACGCTGATGAAGAAACACACGTGGGAGTATATTGGAAAGGAAGAGCGTAGAGGAAGGTGAGAGTTTGATCGTGCATGCAGTGTGCAGAGAGGCGTTATTCATGTCATGTCAGAGGCATAAAACACAGGGGAGCGCGTGATTTGTTGGAACTGTGGAGAGATCACACATCCACTGCCTCGCCCCAGAGGTTGTCCTAAACATGCTGATAAGAATTATGAAGATGCCAACAGCCTGACACGCTGACACAGCAGTCCTCCCAGAGACGTTGGGGGAAGCTCTCCGCGTGCTCAGAAATCACTTGAGAAATCATCAATGCAAATAAACTGTGGCCTCCCGCTGTCAAAACTCCACATTTTGCCCCTCCAAGTTTGCTTAGGTAAGCATTTGACCTCCCTGTGTAATCACAGAAATTGCTGGTTGGGGGTTGAGGGCTGGAGCTGGGGGAGCCGCTGGGCTGTTGATGTTGTTTGTTCGTGTTTTGTCATGGAAAAAAACACAAATCACTTGGAAAAATAAAACTAAAGTCTCTTCCTGAGTGTTTGGTCTTTGTTTAAAGAGGTAGCAGCTGCATACAAAAATAGATGAGAAGATTTTTTAAACTAACTACATAAATGAGCACTCGTGGGAATGTGGGTCCAACACAGACCACTGTGCCGCTTCAAGGCAGCAGACGTGCACACAAATGCACCATAAATCCCACTGGCTAGTGATCTAACTTTTCAACAAGCCCATTTTCTGCTTGCAAAACACTGAATTATAGCCTTGTTTTTTTCTATTGGTAAAACAAGCACTGTGGAATTCTGGTCACACAACTTTGCCGGCAATGCAATAATACTGTGAAAAATGTCTGTGTCAAGCCAAAAGCGGGTTGTAGACACGAAGCCAAAGATAAGTGTGCAAGATTGGGCATGAATGAAAAGGGCGAACTGCTATATATATTTAGTAAGAGGCAGGGAATTCATTCATTCACTCACTCACTCACTCACTCACTCACTCACACTTACAATAGGGACAAGAGAGTGGCTGTTTCATAGAGCATGAGGCATAGGCGTCGTTAGGCCTGGGCGTCCGAGGCTACAGCCCAGATGTTATGATTTTTTTTTTTTTTTTTCCAGAAATAAAAATAATAAAAAAAATAGCCCCGGATCTATTCATATGTCATTCCAATGCATTAAAACCCTCTAAAATAATATGATATTGTTGATCTAAAATGTAAGTACGTTTTGGGTACCTGTGTGTGTGTCATTCAAGCAGCAGATCTACGTCACACTACACGCACATTTTGTGTGAGAGAAAGAGAGCGAGAGAGAGGGAGAGAGAGAGAGAGAGAGAGAGAGAGAGAGAGAGATGTTTTCTTCTGTATTCACTTAGTTGACAGATTGGCACCGGTTACAGGGCTTGTCATTGTTGGCACTTGGCAGCTATCTAGCTATGGATATAAGAGGTTTTTTCATAAAGAAAAAGGAGGAGGCGCAGGCGAGGCTACAGGAGGAGGAGTGGCTACGGGAGGAGGAGAGGCTAGAAGTGGAGGAGAGGCTAGAGGAGGAGGAGAGGCTACAGGAGGAGGAGAGGCTAGAGGAGGAGGAGAGGCTAGAGGAGGAGGAGAGGCTGGTCCACTGCTGCGGTCAGACAAGCGCCTCCACAGTCACACCAGAAAGACAGACGAGTTTCTTTCCTAAGACCGTCAGGACTGTGACCTCTGACCTCACCAGGGACCCCTGTTCCACACACTGACTATCCATGCACACACACACACACACACACACACACACACACAGAGAGAGAGACCAT
>CABFOQ010031962.1:0-10000 GCA_900660455.1 Gephyroberyx darwinii
GAGCTGACAGACATCACCTACACCAGTAACCTGGTCAAGCTGAGGCCCGGCCACATCAATGTTGTACTGGTGCTCACCGAGGCCTCCAAGAACGCCTTGCTCAGGAAATTTGCCAAGGAGGTTTTCTCTTTCTCTGGGTAAGGCCTATCACAATCTTAGCACTGCAGGTCGCAATAAGAAAAATACATCTGTTTTTTGTAGTTTCACTACTGTTGTGACCAAAAGACTTGATTTTGTGGCGAGGCAAGGCAGTTTGCAGGTGTTTTGTGGAATAATTGCAAGGATTGAATACATCCTTTTAAATGAAGTCTAACTACAAATGCAGATGGTTAAACTGTTGTATTTTATTGTTTTCACTGATCATTGCATGTTCCACTTGCCCATAGGACTCAGACTCTCCACTTCTCCTTCCTCAATGCCGACAAGCATCGCCACTGGATGCCCTCACTCCTGGCCTCAACCCCTGACACTGCACAGAGCCTGGGCCACTCAGACGATGACGAGGAATCCTCAGACTACACAGGCCACGTCCTGGCCCTCAATGGCCACAAGAAATACTTTTGCCTCTTCAGACCAGTCTTCACTGGGGATGATTCCTGCGATGCCTCGTCCTCTTCTGAGGCCTCATTCTCCTCTACCACCAGGAGAAAGTCACGCTCCAGGTCCAGGTCTCAGTCTCGATCTCGATCCCGATCTAGGGAGGACGGGGTCGGCCCGAAGAGAGGCTCTACCAGGGCCACCAGCCTAGAGGTCCACCACAAGCTTGACAGGCTGGGACTGTGGATGGAGAGGCTGATGGAGGGCACCTTGCCCAGGTTGCGTGTCCCCACATGGCCCTCCCTAGATGCAACCATGAACAACACCTCCACAGAGAGCTGAGGTGAAAGCTGAAAGGTGTGAAAGGGAGGGCTAGCAGTTGTGTTCTTGCTTCCTGATTAAGTTCTTTGGCAAGAAATCTGCAGTGCAGCTTAACAGTTTTTAAATGGTTTCCTACGTTCTCTGTCGCACACATATATTTGCAACATTGAATTGTAGAAATCTATATTTACAGGATGTCATTTTTTTCTGTAAGTTAGTGTAGAGCAGATTGAAGATTGATGGCTTAGGGGAGGATGCTACTTTGACTTTTAAGATGCACCTTTATTCCTAAAGTCTGGTTACCAATCTGATTATCTCTATACACTTATGGTTTCCAGGTTCGTAATAGCTTAAATATTGCCTTTTATTTTAAAATATTGACAGAAAGATTGCTTAATGATAGAGGCTTTTTAGCTTTAAGTTATGGTACTTTCATATAAGGCTGAGACCTATCTAAGACTAACATGAAGCTAATGAATGATAGACATGCTTGTCACTAGCTAAGCCCATTTAACAGCTGAGTCTATCATGAGTTTGTCACTTCAAATGATCAGATCTTGCCAAGGCTTGGAAACTGAACCCATTGCACTGACTATATATGTAAGATATTTGTTTTTGTAAACTCTAAAGATCCTATTCAATCAAACTTGGTTATTTATCTTGGTCTGCTATTATCTGACACAGCCCTTTTGCATTCCAAGCATGAAGGCATGTATTAAAACGTGGTAAGCAGCAATAAAGAACTTATATCATTACATATAGTATAAGTTATATTTACAGTATATATTTAATGAGTTATGAGTTTCTTTTTTTTAATGCTGTTGATCATTTCTGATTGAATAGGGTTCTTTAAAATGTTTTCTAGTGCTGCTCAGGCCTAGTTGCCATGTCTGATGCTGTTGTGTTGTTTGGGAATTAAGCACACTGTGCACTGCCAGGGCTGAAATTCAATGGGGTAGTTTTGAGAAGCGACATCTGGAACTTGGAAATCTGCCTTTATACCTTTTCAGTTGGTGTTTTTTTTATTTGTGGCTGACTTGACTTTGTCTTTTTGTTGAATTCACTGTCCATTGTCTGAATCAGGGAGAAATGATGAATCCTACCATGTTCTACCTTTTGAGTCTGCCCTTAAACCACTGTAACTGTTAATGCATGGAATAAGTAGACCTAACATCACTGATTAAAGGTGTGTAGTTGAATTACACTGGCAGCTTTAATGTATCACCCTCTCCTATGTGCCTGCAAAATCCCGCTCTCCTTGTTTTTGTCCGTAAGTGAATAATTGGCTGCTCACCAAATAATATTTGCAGTACACTATAACTCCTAATAATTCATCTTTGCTTGTGTGTCATTTGAATGTCATTTATATTTGTATCCCATTATTAGAGATGAAGTGGAAAACCTTTTTTATTTGAAATTATGTAGACAAAGAGTTTGATTAGCTTTGATATTTATTTAATTTTTCCATCATGCTTCTTAAATAAACTAATAAATATTTTTTAGTCTACAACAGCACAGCATCAAATTGGACAAGGAATCAAGACACACGATGACTCCTGAATGTGAAGACTATCAATTAGCTTGTAGTGCTTAATGAATATATACACAGATCACAGAGCTTAAATATGTAACTTTACAATCAACATACCTTACAAGAACAAATATTTGGCATAAATATAACGTGATACTTGTCATGTCATGGTGTTCATGTCATGGTGAGTCAAAGTATCAGTACTTTTTTATACGGGGAAACCATCTCAGTACTCATTAGGAATGTTGAACACTTTTTTCATGGACAGGTCCTCTGGGCCGAAGGAGACGGGCAGCAGCTCACTCACATCCATCTTTACGTAGGAGCTGTCAGGCTTTGATAGATACACCTCCCAGTTTGACCCAAACTGAGGAAGTTCAAGAAAAGCACAGTGAGAATGCATCAGCTTCAGGATTTCTAGAAGTTTATCCTAGTGACCTCTAATGACGACCGTTCACAGTATACTCAAAACGTTTGGACGTCGACGTGAGAAACTAGGTGGCTACTGTTAACATTTGTTACCAATGCTAGTGCAAGTCAGGAGGTAAGGAATGAAACCTTACCACCAATCTCCCAGAATTCAAACACCAGCGTGAAAACATAAGAGGCCTAAAAGGTCGTCTCGATATGTGACCACAGATTGAAAACAAACAACTCTTTGAGAAACAAAACGATCATACCTCTCTCATAAACTGCCTGCAGCCGCCACATGGGGAGATGAATTGGTCATACAGGTCACTGCAAGGAACATATGAGAACAAACGCATTTCAGTGACAAAACTTGACAAAACAACATCATGTGCATGTTGCGTTTTAAATGAAACAAGTGGTCCGAATTGTTCTGCAGGCAAGCGTACAACCCTTGGGAAATGGGTTTACGTTACTGTGTCTGAACACAACAGGCATGTAGGGTCTTCACCAAGCCAATGGGTCAAGTTCTGGGTGATGGCAATACATCCTTGTTTGCTCCAGTAACGAATCTAACTGTAGATGTCTTCATATTGCACAATTCTTTACAACTTCGGCACGTAGGCACGGTGATGTATTTGCTCTACTACCGATTTCCTCACTTCTAATTTTGTTGCTTAGTTCCAGGCAGCTTTGCTAGTAGATGAATAGAAGTGTCATCGCAATCCTTCATTACAAAAGCCATTACTCAACACACATTACTCGCACAGGAAGTACAGCTTGATGAAGAGGCTCTCATCCAACTCTCGCCTGACTGTGACTCACTTCTCACCAAGCGTTAAGGACTCATAGGGAAAGGGTTTTCTCTTGCAGGGGCAGGAGGGGATCTTGACTAGGGTATGTGGTAGGGGAAACAGGAGAGGTGGTTGGCTTGTAGCGGGGACAGGAGAAAGCCTTGTTTTTGGTGGAGGGCAGGAGGGAAGCTTGTCTCAAGTTGCGCATACAGAAGGAAAGCTTGGCTTGGGTAGGGTGCAAGGAAAACTGAGCACAAAGGTAGCGGAAAGTTTGTCATTATTAGGGAGTACAGGAGTGATGAAAGTTGGCTTGTGTTGGGGCAGGAGGGACACTTGTGTTGGCGGCGACAGGAAGCAAGCTTGTTTCAGGTCTATAGGACTCAGAACTGGACATTACCTGGCGATTGCAATGGCCTTGAAACTTGTGTAGCCTTCAGATACTGCCTTTGAGATAGCATTCCTTTCAGCACATACACCCAGGTTGTAACATGCATTCTCCACATTGCAACCTGCCAAAGACATAACATGTCATGTTATGCAACCTTTAGTAGTAGCATCCAATGTGTGACAGAGTTACAGTGTTGTTGACGCAGTGATGCAATGCCAAGATGTCACTGTAGTTCAACGGTAAGATTTGCTGACATTGAGGATAATGATTTTATTTATTTTATTTTATTTATAGAAGTCATAATAAATGATAATAATGATGGTAGTGGTGACAGCAGAGAGACATTTATCTACGTCAATATGAAACGTGGGCTTTTTCACCGTCATTTGAACGCTGGTTCATCTGTTGTCAGGAAATCATTAACATGGTTGAGCAAAACACAGATCAAGCTAATGATTAATTCTAGTGTACTGGATGTAAATGAAAAAAAATCTCTTAGACATTCAAACTATTTCTTTGGTAGTTTCCACCACAAAGCAGCGTTGCATGACTCACACAAGTTGTAGCGCACAATTTCATTCCCTTCTTGCTTCATTCATGTGAGGTTACAGTCAACGGTAGTTCATTGTCATCATTCATGAACAATGCATTATGTTCACAGTACGTCATGTTAGATTAACAGAATTCTAGATGTCCAAAGGTTTTTAATGGCTGAAAAACTTTTTAACTGGATAAGAAAATACTTAGATATCAACTGTTCTCAACATTTTGACATTTTCTACATTGTAATGTAATGACTATGGACTGCAGCCACCTTACCTGTGAACACCCTGTTGTCGTGGGCCAGGAGGGCAGCTCCGACCCTGAATTTGCTATAGGGGCAGTAGGCATGCTCCTTTGCCTGCAGGGACAGCTGGATCAGTTTTTCAACTTTTTCCTGGGTCAACATCCTCGAGCTTTGGTCCTTACTATGCACCTCCTCCCTTGTCAACTTGACTTCCTCCATGCTGGCTGTTGGGTTATGCTTGGTTCACTCTGAGTCAGTGAGTCTGTTGTAGCTCAACTTTTCCCAGCTTTATGTCTGACTGAGGGGGAGGGAGGTTGCACAGCCAATCCCTTTTGCTTGGATGTCCACCCACCCCACACACACACACACACACAGGGAGATATGGAAAGGGGGTGTTGTCATTGCCAATATTTGTAAATTTGTTATTCTTTTGTGTTGGAGGGGTGCAGTTATGTGAAAGGTACATAACACATAGCTCTGTGATAGTCTGTATGAAATCATTAACCTAGTTGCTTTTATCTATATCTATATCTCATCTATATATTTTATCTATACCTTATCTATTGTCTGTTGCACTTTGGCACTAGTTATACTAACTAGTCACAATTTCTGGTGACTAGTTGTTCTCTTGCCTACCTATGTAAAAATGCACTTATTATAAGTCGCTTTGGATAAAAGCATCAGCTAAATGATGCAATGTAATGTAATGTCTGTAAAGTCCAGAGGGCGAGGTTTGTCAGGAACAGCAACATGCACCTTTTCCTAGACAGACGAGCAATAACTGATACTGAAACAGTTTGAGAAAATATTCATCTTTATTGTAACATTATCTTTCCTCTTTGCCTTCGGGCTCTGAGTCAGTGGAGAAATGGAGGCTGGAAAAACCAACGTGACACAAGACATGTCTCTGAAATGGGTGTGGTCCAAGGTTTGTGGTATGACTTTACATCACTATTTTGGAAACGAAACAATAGATTAACTAGGAACTACAAAGGTGCATTTAGTTGCTTTGTACTTATACTCTTTGTACATATATATATATATATATGTACTTTGTACATATATATATATATATATATACACATGTATATAGCTATTCTTTACATTTTGACTTTTCTCGGGTGACATTCACTAAGTGACAAAAAAATGTCAATTCACTGTACACGTGTCATTCTGGTTACATTTTTTTGTTTATAGTGTCTGAAATTCATTGGAAATTCAATTCTATAGAAAACACCTATTGGACGTTAAGACGCATTATAACCTCCATAGCAATAGAGAGTCATACTGCTTTTGGCAGTCCTTGATGGTGCCAGGTATTCAAAGTCTCACTAGCTGTTGGTCTTGATGATCCAGTTGATCCATCGGACGTAGTTTCTGACCTTGGTGTAGACACCAGGGAAGTAAGGGTTGGCACAGCTGATGCCCCAGGACACGATACCCTCAAATTTACCATTACAGATAAGAGGCCCTCCTGAATCACCCTGTAGACAGAAAAGGAAAAAATACAATTGTCATAGAGTCCTTTGTGTTTAGGTAAAAAGACGCACTTTTAAACATAAAACAAGTGTTTGATGTGCCTAGAGATAGTCGGGTGGCAGCTAAATCCCCCGTCTCTGGAACCATGTGTGCCCCGACTGGCCTAGGATTGATCCTGATAGACCGGAGTCTCCCTCTCCGCTGTCCAAACAGCAAAATAAACAAAAATATTTAAAAGCGAGGGGACTGCCCACTGTCCTTTAAAACAAACACATGTCTGGCAAATCATCTGCTAGCCTCTCTCGCCCCATGCTCTTTCATTTTAGTTGTGTTTAATTTGGCTTGTGAGCTTAAACATGGACACAAAAAGAAATCAAAGAAGTAGCCGAGGCTGTAGCCGAGACCTCAACTCCTCCAGATTACCTCAAATTTTTCAAAGACGCTGTTCATCCCCCCTCCCACCCCACACAGACCTCTTAGAATTAACTCTTTTGCCACACCCAGCCAGCTCTCTTCCTCACCTGACAGGAGTCCTTGCCTCCAAAGCGAGAGCCGGCACAGATCATGTTGTCGGTGATCCTGAAGTAATAGTAATACTGGCAGTTGGGGAAGAAGTTAACATCCACAGCCCTCAGCACGGGGGACAGGTGTTGGTCGGAGAGGTTGGTCAGACCCCAGCCGCTAACTGTACACCGGGTACCGTCGGTCAGGGCGAAGGTGGTCGGGTCTGGCAGGATAGCCGGCTGGACCATGTTATTGAGGTTAGCTGGTCGGTCCAACTGAACCAGAGAGGTCACGTGGTTCATCAGTCAGGATAACAGAAAATATCAATCAATCAGTCAATTTAACAAGCATGCATTCAATCAGGCCTTTTATATTTAACATTTGTATCACCAGAGGAATTCCCAGTATGTTAAAAAGGATTATTTCTCTTCTGTCTATGCAACTGATTCACAATCGATATACACAAAGAAAATGGAAGAAAATTGTGTAAGGATTAAATCATAGCGGCCCTATATATATGAATAGATCAACATTGTAGATGATCTTCTATTCAGAGAGGGGGGGTGCTTTGTGTCTGGGTTCCTCTCAGGCATTTAAACCCTAACCCACAAGACATCTCTCCATACCTTGATCAGCATGATATCGTTGTCAAACGTCCAGTAGTTGTACATGTAATAGGTGATGATTCTGGAGACGTTGAACGCCTGCTCATAGCCCTCCACTTCCGTGATGCTGTGCTCACCCAGGACCACTTTGATCACATGGCGTCTACAAGAGCACAGTAAAGGGAAGGATTAGGGTTTTTCCAATACCCACCGTATTGACCACTAATCAAATGATGATGAAAAGTTACATGAAAATCCTTTCAAGTAGTTTTATTACTTATTCTATGCTATTGAGAAATTCTACGATGAGAAATGGTTTAATGGCTAACAGGAGGCTGGTGCCACTCACAGAAACACAAACGTGAAACCCTTTGAATCTCATAGGACGTAGTTTAATCACAACCATAGGCTTCTCCCCTTTCATATCCAATCTGCCGACTGCAATCAACCATTCCTGCCATCATGTGAAAGGTAAGGCTCCAGTTGTCTGAATATGTTACATATGTTACAGAACTTCATAGGATCTGTACTGGTTAACTAAAAAAGTACAACCATGAAGTGGAAAAAGAAACTGCAGACAGACTACTGAAACGCACCCATGCACCCTGCACTGTGAGCATGGGCAGAGTTTGACATTGGAGCTGGGGGGGGGCAGACGAACCAGGAAAAAGATAGAGTTTTATCGTGTCATCAATACACTGGCCAACAATAGAGCAGCACGGTGCGTAGGGGAGTAGAAGATATGCGATCAGGCAAGTTTGGCACAAGGCCATAAAACGCAATAAAACACAGCACATCTAAAAATGTGCCACCAAACCTTGAACAGACCTAGACCAAACCTAGACCACCTCGTCCTATACTACACATACACGGGCGTGTATTTTGCTCCGACACACATTTGATATATAGGCAGCATACTGGCAACCATACTGCTATGGCTACATCACATCCAATAAACTGAAGAATGATCAGAAAGACCCAGCCGGCTCAGACCAAGTCAGATGTCATCATTTGTTTGTAATAAAAAGTGATATTACTAATCTCACTGACATTAAGATGCACTCAGTGTTGAACTGAGAAATGACACGAGCAGACCTACTTACTCGAATACAAGTTACAGCGTGCACACACACACACACACACACACACACACACACACACACACACTGAGAGAGACAATACTCAGCAACAGTATCGCCTAGATAATAAAATAACAAGTGTCCAACCTAGTTTTGAAATAAACATCTTTTCTTCCGACCAGCGTACATGTCCACTATCCCCTCACTCCCCACCGGGTGGACGTTTTAGAAACCGCCTAATGCCCATAACTGTTATCTTTGTTTTGACGTCGTTAGCTAGCTAGCTATCCAATGACAAAGTGGTGGAATAGCCGCGAAACGTCAACACAAAACCGAGACAGAAAAAACGTGCTGTGTCACTACATGGTTTAAATAAACAACCGTTTATTAACAACATTTAAAAATGTATATGATATTTAAACTTTAAACGTTAGACTTTTAAAAATATTGTAGTAACATATTTCAGCCGCTAGGCCCCCGTTAACTCCGCCCACAACTGTGAGTATGAACACGCAGCCAAAGCCTATGGGGTTACTTTTGTCTTATTATGCAATCAAACAGAATAGGTTTGAGAGCAAAACTATCGACACTGCAATAAAAAAATGTTTTATTGTAATTAAAATAAATTTGTGATTAAAAATGTGTTAATGCGAATCAAAAACTTTTGCTTGCGAATCCAAAAGTTTTGCTTGCTGTTGAGCTGAATCTCGGGGGCGGGACCTATACTGAAAGATGTAAGACACCTCTCTATTGGCCAGTCTCGATCAGAGTGACAAACCTGGCAACATCCACTGTTAGTAAACGAGATGGAGTTTTGAAGTCCATGGAGAAGACAGAGCGGGAGCGGAGAAGAAAAAAAATCAATGCGCAGGTATGTTTACACATAACTTCCATCTTAGTAATATCAAGAATGTTATGTTTGAACTGGTGCATGTAGATTGCTTTTGTTTAGCAGTCTGTGATATTGTAATGGGTTATTGGTTTTGAATTCAGTGTCGACAGTTTTGCTCTCAAACCTATTCTGTTTGATTGCATAATAAAGACACAAAAGTAACCCCATAAAAGCCGATCTACAGAATTGAACGCCACAGGTCTGAAAGTGCAGTAACTCACGGTCTCCAGCAGTGGGCGGCAGACACCACCCACTGTTGGTTGATGAGGGTCCCCGCGCAGAAGTGGAAGTTTCTGTACTGGAGGGAAGCTTGGTACTTGATGGAGTATGGAACGACCTCATTACCCCCGATGATTCTGATCCCACACACACCTTGAAGCAGAGAGAGAGAGAAAAGGGATGAGACGTAAACTTTTTCATGATGGTTTCATGAAAAGTAACGGTGCTCTGTTCTATTCTATTCTGACCCGTGGCCTGTTTTACAGCTCCCATATTCCAGTTAGGTGGGTGTACATGGATTCAACCCTGTATGACTGATGGTTTAAAAGTCAGAAGACAGTGTGTAATTGTCATCAGAGAAGCTCAAAAGGTATAGGGGATGCCATCGTTCATTACCTGCTACGTTGAGAAGGACCTGAAGGAGCAGTGAGAGATAGCAGCTTTGAGCCATGGTCA
>CABFOQ010031962.1:15000-19210 GCA_900660455.1 Gephyroberyx darwinii
CACATGCAAAGCCATTACATTATTCTGGCAAAAAACACCAAAATAATGCTTGGGAGGGTTAGGGTTCTGTAGAGCCCACTGTGCAGAAGCTAACATGGCATGATTTCATATTGTTAGCAGATGGTCCAACAGATGTCTAAAAGCAGACATGGGTAGGTAATGTCAAAAATAAATTGCTTAGTCATGAAGTAAAGAGCATCGTACAGAGCGTTGGGAAATTGCACAAAGTGTGTGTGTGTGTGTGCGTGCGTGCGCGTGCATGTGTGTGTTCTATGTGTGTGTGTGTGTGTGCGTGCGTGCGTGCGTGCGTGCGTGCGTGCGTGTGTGCGTGTGAGGTGTGATCTTGTCCGGATCCAGGAAGTTGGGGTAAGTTTCTGTCATGGTGTCCAGCTTGCACACAGTAAGCCATTGTTCCCTGACAGAAACCTTTGATAAACCCCTTTGTAATCAAAGATGTTATCCAACCTGGGAGTATCAGATGGATATAAATTGCTTTGGTCTAAATTAACCGCATTTGATCATTTTAAGGAAAAATCAGTGACATCCTTGTGGCTCACGTGCAGTCCACATGCCCTCGATGTTGTGAGTGCACAACTTGTATGTCATTCCCCTTCACGCCCATGTTTCTGCTCCGTTGGTATACTATCTTATAAAACAGAAATACTATTGCAGTTATCAAAAAGGCAGACTGGGAACGTTGAACATAAACCAGTACTTCTCAATTTTAGAGTCAAGCCAATCAGTTCATCGTGTTTGCTCCTATTTGTGGTGTTGTATATATGCTGTTTTTATTCCCTATTTAGTTTAAATAATATTTTGTGGATATGGCAATGTGACATGGAGCTCTTTTCCTCATCCTTTAGGGCAGAGCACATGATGATAGTAGCGGGCGACTACACCTTGAATACCTTTGAGGGTACTGAGCAGTATTCAAAACCCCACCGGCTGGTTACCCATCCCCTCTACAACAAGAGCAACAACAATGCTGACATCATGCTCATTAAGGTAGTGCAGAAACAGTATAGAGATATATTATAAATGCAGTATTATGAAAGGTCTTATACTAGTAGAGCTATAACATAGGGCACCATTATGTACAGCATCCAGAAAGAAAATAATACTTTCTGATTTGCTTTGTTCCTATATATGCTAGATTTATTTTGACAAGGTTTTCAATATAGGCACATGTGAGTGACATCACTACTGATATCCAGGCAACCAAGCATGCTAAGACGTCCATATACAAGACAGATCTCAAGTATTTTTTTTACCTTCCTCTTAGTTCTGTCTCCCAATGCTTTATCTGTCATGATGGTTACTACTTTGTGTTGTGCCACATACACAGATTCAATTTTATACTGAGTAACTGTCCTCTGAATTTCTGTCCAGTTGCGGGCCCCCCTGGTGCTGAACAAATACGTGTCGCTGGCCCCCCTCCCGAGACAGGGCACCGGTATGATAGAAGGCCGGGTGTGTCGGGTGTCTGGGTGGGGCTACACCAGTCTGGGTGGAAGCCAGGCTCCCTTCACTCTGAGGACGGTCAATGTGCCCATTGTCTCTACTGCAAGGTGTAACAGCAGCGAGTCTTTCAACGGCAACATCACTGCAAACATGATCTGTGCGGGCTACAGCAGTGGTGGAAAGGACGCATGCAAGGTACAGGAGCAGACGTGGAACAATTATTACTTCAAGTCCTTTCACTGATGTCAAGCAGCTACCTTAAACTGTTTCAGTGGCAAGTTGAGTGGAGCTTCGCACTGTTATGGCTGTCCAGTGAGTCCCGTTGTGACAAATAAGATCAATCACTCTTTGAAAAGTCATTAAAACTATTTTGAAAGGGTGAATTCACCCACGTGTCCAAGATACTAGTGAGTCCTGGCCTGGGTCCAGTGTGTATCTAATAGCACAAGATAATCTTCTTTACATTGGAACAATACGTTTTGGGAAGCTCATCGCCATGACACTATGTGGATGTACAGTTCATTATGTGAGCACTGGTTTGGCTAATGTAAATTTTATTAGTTTACAATAGTTGTAGGAAGACAGGAAAGCAATGAGGAATGTGCAACAGCATAGCATGAGCCAGGCAAACCCTGCAAAAGGCTACAAATGCAGCCCGGTACACTGCAGTGTGGTACACTGGCCTGTGGCGGCACTCTACACACTGAAGATTATGAGCCAAGAGATGGTCAAAGTGCAAATAACAGTTTGTTTTATTACAGACAGTAGGGGAAAGGAGTGGTTGAGGACGAGAGCGGGGCTTCGTCGTGGACTGGGGCTCCGGGGAACCTGGGAAGACACACAGAGATAGGGAGTGACAACCAGAGGGACAGCTGGGGTCCAAAATCTAATTTGTTGTCATGTCCGTTCTCAGTGGATCGGTTTTCCAGGGTTCACAGTCCGTCTTTGTCCAATCTATAATGGGGGTCACACACAGCACAATCAGCATCAACACACTCCACCTCCTTCTCTTCACTCTTTACCATCTCAGAGATTTGGTTTTCTTCCTCTCTATTGACTATGCCTAGCTGGTGCCGGTTAGCTAAGGGGTGCTGTGCTTTACCTAGCCTGTGGTGAGGGCCCGGCCTACCACAGCAGCCTGAGACAACAGGATGCTCTGGTTTGGTTACTTGTATGATGAAGGACTTGTACCAATGTAATTTTGGCCCTCAGATTACATACAGTTGTATAGACAGTGTGCTTTTGACAGTCAGAAATGGCAGCAAGAAGTAACTGTTTGACTTTTTGGAAGTTTGAAGTTTCTTTGCCCAGAAACATGTAGTGTGACATCAGTAAACTAGGTACTCTTCAGACCTAAATTTCTTCTTCGTGGCTGGCGAGAGTGGAAAGGGAAAACATCTTTTCACAGCAAGTTGAACCAAGGTTGGTGAGTCTGTCTTTCTCGCTCACACGCTGCTGTTTTGGAGAAAGTTTTGTATTTCACTCTTAAGTTTCCATTCGCCACTTCCTACCAGTGACTGATGGGACAGATGTATTTTGACATAAAAATCTTTTGTAGCTTTAAAATCCCCTCCATGCCAAGGAAGACAAGACCCAACTTGGGTGAGACTGTACCAAACAGCATCTGAACCATTAGAAGTAGTTAAATGCTTCTTAAACTACTGCATCTGGGGCCCCATTGCTAAGAAACAGTTTCTAATTCATGTATCCTGTAACACCAATCACAGACAATACAACACCTTCACAGTAAAAACTATGAGACTCAAACCATTGGGTTTTCCATGAGGCACGTATTGGTATGGTAACTGATGTGGTCTTGTCTTTCCAGGGAGACTCTGGCGGGCCACTGGTGTGTGAGGGGCGTGTCTATGGCGTGGTATCCTGGGGCAGTGGCTGCGGTGACGCCAAGTTTCCGGGAGTCTACACGGCGGTGTCCAAGTTCCGCCGCTGGATAGACCGAACCATCTATAGTTCCTACTTACGCTGTACGAAATACTAGAGAAAAGTCCAAAAATAGGATAATGAAAGTAGGTATTAAAGCAACTTGCCTTAAAAGCAACATTCCCCATGATATTCATATATGCTTCCCCATAAATATATGAATATATGAGTATATCAAAGGACTTTGACAGGGTTCTTTGGGACAAATATCCAAACCTTCCTCCAGTTTGCATCAATTTTGATGATCACTTTGACAATGGTTTGAATGCCAAAGCAATGGTGACGTGTCTCTTAACATTATTATCATCATAAATGAGGAGGAGGTGGAGCAAATGATGGTGATTCAATGCAATGTGGAATGGACACTTTATCAGATACATTCATGAGTTCTCACTGTTTAAGTTCATAACTTGTTAAAAATTGCCCTTTTGTGCAAATAAATACCCACATTTAAAGGTTTTGAACTGTGTCAGACTGTCACCAGCTCTAAGAGTCATGTTATGTTCTCTAGAGTCCATCATGGCAGAGACTGTTGCACACACATCTTCAGCCACACACTGCACAATAATTCCTGGTTCAAAGAAATATATATATATATATACACCGATCAGCCACAACATTAAAACCACTGACAGGTGAATAACATCGATTATCTTGTTACAATGGCACCTGTCAAGGGGTGGGATATATTGGGAAGCAAGTGAACAGTCAGGTCTTGAAGTTGATGTGTTGGAAGCAGGAAAAACGGGCAAGCATAAGGATCTGAGCGACTCTGACAAAGGATTTAAAGGTTTTTTTTTGTGCAGGG
>CABFOQ010031969.1:11736-26869 GCA_900660455.1 Gephyroberyx darwinii
GGGGCAATGGAATCACAATATCTAATCTGATTTGACATCACTAAACTTCAGCTCTTTTTGGAGATTTTGGAGCTTGAGTAATTTGAAACACTTTTGAATATGTGATCCTGTGATGTATGTGTACAGTCAATGTATTCTTATGCACGTATGTGTGTGGTTTTCTCACTCCAGGTCCATCGGTCAATGTACATCCTGTGAAGCGCTTGGCCAGAAGACCCTCAAAGTTTGTGGTCCTCTGAATGGCAAACAGGAGCAGCTTCACCTCAATCTCCTTAGCCCGTGTTCTCATCACTTTGGCTAGCTCCACCCTTAGGAACACACACACACACACACACACACACACACACAACACACATATCAGAGTGGATAGCTGTATCTGCAATTTCTACTGTTCTGCATCCGCAAATACTCCCATAGGTCCTTGTTAATATATTGGTAATAGTTTAATGTTGTTTGTGAAAAAAAACTCTGGCAAGCTTTCCAACTATGACAGATTTTTTTCCAGTGTGGTTTTACTGAGAGCACTGGGCAACACACACACACACGGAGTCCTCTAATTCCACCTCTCACTAAGCCAAGGGGACAACACTAGAGTGTGCACACTAGGTCACTGCTCATGTAGGCCAATGACATCAACTGAATTGAAAGTTGCAACAGATCACTAAACACTCTCATGCCAGGGATGCCATGCCAGCGTGGTTCACTTCCAAATTCAGAAAATGTTCACAACCCATTTCTGCCTGGTGTGTGTGTGTGTGTGTGTGTGTGTGTGTGTGTGTGTGTACCTGGTGATGTGGCAGAACTCCACGGCAATGCGCTCTGTCATGCACCACTCTTCAGGGAACATGCGTCCGTATTTCTCCTCATAGTCTACCAGCTGCCGCTTGATCCAGGCATAGCGACGGTCGATCTTATCCAGCCATGCAACCTGAGCAACAGGCAGGGCAGAAGGAAGTGAAGCTTAGAGCTCATGCAAGATACAATATAACACAGATACATACAATACAAGAGCGCAACAGAGACCAATCATCGCTGGTGGTGTAGTGATGGGCAGGCCTATATCACTGGCTTAAGACCAAGAGCAGACTGCAACAACCTGTCAGGGACACTGGCTAAGCCCTTGTAGCTCATGATGAGCTTTCACAACAGCCAGTACAGAGAGGCAGGTATGGATTTACTTCTGTCCCATTTCCCAAATGGGTTTTGCTCCTCAATGGCTGTAAAGATATATTGGTGACTCAACACATGGAAATACAAACAGATGTAACAAACACAATATGTTTTTGCATGCGCTTTCATGCTGAACTTAACCTTTATGTCTTGCTAGCCTGGAAGACCTAACAGTCACTTGCTGTCCAAACTGACAAAACCTATTTGTGATTTGTATTCATACCTAATGTCTCAATTAGTTGATAGGATCAGAATGTCGTGACTACAGGTGAAGTTTTTGCCTCATTTCCCTGTACCAAAAAGGCCATCTTCTCCATTATGGATCAAGACACTGAAGTCAAAATTGCAGTCATTTCTCTTCCAATTCCTACTCACATCCTGGTTTTCCTGGAAGAGCACCAGGTACTCTGAGAGGTGCTGCCTGATGAACTTCTTGATGATCTCCTGTTTGATGCGTGGGTCCAGCACATTGGCCACCAAACAGGCATCTCTCAGCACGTTACTGGGACCACCCGGCCTCTGTGGGAATGGGTTATGGCATACAACAGGTTAAATCTAGTGTAGAGAAGGGGGGTTGTTGAAAAAGAGGACTCTCTTATTAGAAATGAGGAATGTGTTTGTCTAAATAAAAACCTGACATCATGAACAAACCTGAAAAATCATATTCCTGTCTGATATTTACCTTGGAGCCCTGAGAGGGGAAGGCTTCCTCAAAATCTGCTAGGATTTGAGTCCCCAGCTCACTCTGCGCCGCCTTCACTCTAGACAGGAGACAAAGACCAATGACACAGCGCTCTATCTTGTTTTCTCAGTCAGCCAAACACCATATTGGAGTTATGAGATTTTCATACGGCAGCAGCTAAAGCACAAGTGTACACATAACTTCTTGGCTCACGAGGCAATGTGACTAATTGATTTCAGACTTACCAGCCACAGCCAAAACATTTTTTTTTTTTTTAAATATGGCCAGAGGATTGCAAAGAATGTAACTTATTTTATTAGTATCAAAGTAATACAATTTTATATAGCAAAAGCATTTTATATTACCGGAGGTTACTTGTCCCAGTAACAAAATAATTTGCTTTAGACTTCTCCACAAAGTAAATCAGTCATTTTTGTCTTCTTCCTCTTCTTAAATGCTAACGTTTCAGTTTCCTGTAGCCTTTTTACATCACATTCTTATTTTCAACCCAATGACAACAGCTTGCTGCTGAGAACCAGCGATGTTGAAGCATCACAGCACGCACCAATCAGTGTTGTAGAAGCTTTGGAAAACTCCACACAAAAACTGGATCAGAAAACCTCTGAAAGGTGTTAATTTCAAGCCCTGATCAATGAAAGAGTACTTGAGAGTTTGTATGTTTGTCTGTATGTGCACATGTCTGTGTTTCAATGTGAATATACTGGTTCCCAGTACTGGCCATACTGGTGAGTACAGGCAGCACACAGACATGTAACAGAGAATCCTTTATATAATGAGGTCTACTTTAGACTATCTGAGTCTGCCCAGTCCCAGGAGAGCTGTGTGGGCTGAAGGCATCCAGGCCAGGGTTAACCCAGGCCGGCGCCTGAAGCTAGGAGAACCCTCCAGAACAAACAGGAGAGGGTGGAGAGATAGCTTTGCAGATGGATACCAACTGCCAGGCAGAGTTCACTGCCTGTATTTCTAATGAGGTTCATCTGATCCTTCATCCTCTCTTTATGTCCATCTTGTCTCAGTTTGTCTGACCTAACATCAGTCTGTCAGTCATTCGATGTGTGTGCATCTGTCTGCCTCTGCTACCAATGGTATTCTGCTGGCTGATGTGTCAGTCTCCCCATGTTTCTCACTGAGTAGCCTTGATACTTCATATTAACTGCTTGAATCCAGCTGTCTGCCCTGCCTTCGTATCTCTCCTTTCCCATTCTTCCCAAGTCTCTCCTATCATCTGTTTCTCCAGTGGAGTCACTTCTTCCATGCAGCTGTTGTTTTGTATGAACACGGCCTGCCACACCTCAGTCATAACAGGACAGAACTGTATCCTCACTTGTTTAAGGGGGGTCAGCACAGCTCTGAACCTGAACATGAAGCCAGCCAATGTGTCCTTGATTGATTCGGAGTTATTGGAAAAACATTAGTTAAAAAGGGAAATTGAATCAGTCAGAGTTGTGGGAAAGCCCAGTGCAACAATGTACTTTTTTTTCTGCAATGCTATGTATGTGTGTGTGTGTGTGTGTGTGTGTGCGTGTGTGTATGTGAGCGTGCATGCCTGCAAACAAATATTACCTTCAAGTACTTGTATGAGACTCTCCAATACAAACATTAAACCTCTAAACCTTCACTTAGGATGCATTAGTACATTTATTGGTCGTCAAAATGTGCTAATGTGTTAGTGGTGGACAGATGAACACAGTTGCAAGCACCAACAAGCAGACTCTAATACATGCTCACACTAAGAGAGGAAGCAAGCATGCACGCACACACATACCCTAAGCAAAGTATAGTCCTAAGCCGTCTCAATGGAAAAATGCAGGCATAATAACCCTATTCATGTTATTTCCTTCCTGTGTGTTTCTTTGTGTGTATATATAAACAGGATGCAATACGCAAAATACCTCCAGCCTTGCCTGCCCTATAATAAGTCTAGGAGTGCACCAATAAATACTATAACTACTTTTCAGCAGTTCAGTTGACAATTTGGGGAATATTTCTCCTGTGAAGAATGATCCATCTCCACTGCCCACTACGCAGCACAGCTGACCTTGAGCAAGGCACTGAACCCCCAACTGCTCTGCTTACCCTGTCCTCTGAGAAAATGGATATCTGGAGAGCTATGAGGGACATCCGGAAATAATTAAATCAATTACCTAATGTAAAACGCTAATAAAGCTCTGCTCTATATTTGTCCCTTTGAACTAAGCTGAGTTTATTACCATGAGGGCAGCACAGGCTGTGCTGTATAAGCACATGTGCACAAGCTCAAGATTTTCAGTGCATTAATATAGACATGCATATGTGTGTGTGTGTGTGTGTGTGTGTGTGTGTGTGTGTTACCTCTCAGAAAGCTGTCTGATCTGAGGAATGCCCATGTACTTGTGGAAGTGTTCAAGCACATTGACCACTCCCTGCAGCAGGTTGGCCACCTCACCATACTGCCTCTTTCTGGTCATGGCTCTGGAACACACACAACACACATGTGAACACTTTTATTTATTTCCATATCTCTATTTTTAAAAAAAGAGCTAAGTGATAGATAATCAGTTAGGCCCCCAAGCTTTCTCTCCTGTGTCTCCCTAATCCATCTCTCTCACAACTTCTCCACTGATGAAATAAATAAAAACACTAAAAAGGTGAGTGGATCACCCACTTTCCTTTATTAAAAAAAAACAACATACCGAAGAATATAGATGCTAGATAGAATGCTGCTAAAATAAAGCAGCTTTTACCCCCAGGAAGCATATTTTGTACTTGTAACAGTTTGTAAAGCAATAAAGTATCATCCACCTGTTGATTTGTGGGCTATGTTATGGTTTGATGTGGGACCTGCCTTGTATTGGCAGCAA
This sequence comes from Gephyroberyx darwinii, assembly GCA_900660455.1. NCBI lineage: Eukaryota > Metazoa > Chordata > Actinopteri > Trachichthyiformes > Trachichthyidae > Gephyroberyx > Gephyroberyx darwinii. The sequence continues at coordinate 16,450 of CABFOQ010031969.1, forward strand.
CTAATGCTTGCTTGTATCCTAGAATCACAGGTGAATCAAACCAAAGACACTTGTGTGAACTATGGGGATTTTCAACAATTTTAAAATACTTTTTGCTTTTGTTCAAAGTCAGTTTTTCAGGGGGAAAGTGTCCAAGAGTCATTTTGAGTGATATGAGAGTATACCCACTCTAAGGAGTCCACACCCCCTGCCAGCATGTGCAGATGGTTGAGGGTGGTGATGGACGTGGTGAGGTGGCGCTTGGCATGGTCCAGCTGCTTTATGTCCCTCGTAATCTCCTTGACCTGTCAAAGCAGAGAAACAAGACAGATGGGTAAAATGATTAAATGGATCGATCAGAGCAACATGAGGTAGAGAAAGAAAGACAGAGAAAGATGAAAAGTGAGAGGAGGAAGGAGACACAAAGACACACCCATTGGTTTGAGAAATGCTTAAAAATGCCTCTTGAGGGAGGGAGGGGTCTACTTGCTACTGTTCCCCTCATTCTCTTTACCCACCCAGCCCACTGGCCTTCCTATTAACCTCACACACACCCTCACACATTCACACACCCACACACCAGCATGTATTGTTACTTCACTGATATACACAGACATGCACATATGGAAGGTGCATTACCTCAGCTTAAAATAACAGTCTCCCCACTGTCCTGTCACTGCATTGCAACAAAAAAAGAGATGTGGCTTGTATCTGCCTTGTGCTAGGGTAAAATCCCTGGTGTACTTCAGGTATTCTTCACTATACACACATGTGTACACGTACCATTTGTTCAGACTTCTCGGCCTTGTCCTTGATGTCTTTGATTTTGCCGAAGAGCTGCTGGATGGCAATCTGGGCCTCCTCCAATGCCTGCCCGAAACAAACAGAGCAATATGGAGAGAAGGAGTGAAAGAGAGAAGATGAGTATGAAATACAGAGAGAGGACACTCTTTCAACGACTGTATAATAACCAGTGAGAATTTGTGTGTGAGCAGTATATTTGAAAAATAGGCAACATTACAGGAAAATCTGGGCCTGATTGAAAAGGGCCCAGGAGTGCTACGGCCCAAACCCCACAGCCCAGCCCCAATCACCTCAGAAATGCTGTAAGACTAGCCTGAGAATAACACCACAACCAGAAACAGTAGCACTGATATTTAGGCTATTAGCTTACATTGTACAATGACTGTATAACTCTGACAGCGATGTGAGAAATCTACAGTAGTAGAAAGAACAGTAGTTGCAGTTACTTTCAACCTCTCCAGTTCATCTATGAATGCAGAAGAGCAATGAGGGAGAAAGAGAGGATGGGAAGGAGGAGGAATGGAAAACCAAACAGAATAGTCAAAACACCAAAAGGAACGAAGGGATGAGAAACCTCTCCCACAGTTTACTCTCACATTCTGTTCCGAGCGAGGTTTGGGCGTTGGCTTGGGTCCATGTGAAAAAGTATCCTGCTCATGCTCATTCCCAGTTCAGGAATGGGAGCCATGTCAAATTCAAACTAATTGGATGACTAATTGACAAGCGAGCTCGATATCTGATATTGGTAGGTTTTAAGTTTACACATGGGCCATAAGGTTAAGCTCTACATAAAGGCTGTCACTAGAACGGCTAAATGAGATCATTAGCAGTTTTAACGGCCTATAAAGCAAGGCCAGATTAAATAACATTAGACAGTTTCATTATTAGATGGCTGTGCTGTTCTAATATTTCCCTCTCATCTAACATGGCAGCTGTTCTTTGATGGTCCTGAACAGAGTTTTTGCTCTGCCATCTGATGCCAAGGTAATTACCTTGACTTGGCCCAGTGCTGTGGCAGCAGTGCAGACACAAGTTTGGCTCTCTGCAGACTCACTCAATCAGACGCACAAACACACACCCAGACGCACAAACACACACCCAGACACACACACACACACAGACACACACACACACACAGCCATTTGGCGCTGGTATTTACATATAAACTAGCGCTGACTGAACGGGCCGCGACCTTCACTGGTGATTCAAGGTTAAAATCATGAAGACGTGTGAGTATGAAGGAATGTTTCCACGTACGGCGAAGGAGATTAAGTCCAATCCACTGTAAAGCTGTCATGTGTGTTAGAGGCAGAAATGTGAAACTGTTCATCACTTTTATTGTCATGTGGAGGGTCTGAAGGGTTTATTCAGACGAGCAGCAGCGGTACATGCTCTTTACCTCAATTTAAAAAAATAAAAATAAAAATAAAAAATTTAAAAAAATAAATAAATAAAAAAAAAGGAAAAAGAAAAAAAAGGAAAAAGAAAATAAAAGGAAAAAAAAAAAAAAAAAAAAAAAGATTTCTTTCCTTGAAATGTTACTATTTTCTGAATAAAGGGTTTGTGATAGCTGATAACTTCAATAATAAGTATATAAGTATAAGTATTTTCTCTATATAGGGTCTTATATTGCAGAATGATGAATTAAAGTTAACCTAAATCACCTGGTGAATTGTTTATGTGTACCCTTCTACTACTACACAGTACTACTATAGTACTATTATACTACATCATCATCATCACAACCCTTTGACACATCTTGACTGTATGGGTTTTAAAGATACGGCCTCATGAAATCCACATCAAATCAAATATACTAGACAAGCCAGAAACGTGGCGAGGCTTCAGCAGATTCTGTTCGTCTGTGTTAGAGAGATCACACGAGAACAAGGGCTGCTGACATCAGCCGCTAACCGAGCTGCGTCTGACAGACGTAGCCGCACCATTGCCGGGGTCTTGCATCATCGGGTTTTAAAACATGGTGGCGTTTTGATACAGAACTCTGCAGTTCAGTATCACAATAACCTGGCAGTGAACTGTGTTTTGGCTGTCAGCCGCGACGCACCGCTGGCAAGACGATTCACCAGATGAGCTCGGGAAACGGGGACGGTGTCATTGAGGGCAAACGTTTCTTTCTGGGTAGTCGGCCAGTTTGTTTATCCATCTGTCTCTTCCTTATCCTTCCACCCATCAGTCATCGACCTGCCCCTCCCCCCTCCTAGTCTCTATCTAGACAAAGAGAAAAAATTGCTAACTAGCTCCCTGGTTACCCCAGTACTCGTCATCTCAACCAATAAACCATCGTCTAGCCGCCCGGTTGGACTGTATCTTTACCAATCAGATTGTTTGGCTGAAATAACCCGAGAGGGAAAACATCACACATTTTACAGTGGAGTTATTTGTGTGAGCCAAAGCCTATATAGTCTGGTCTATTACATTAACTGGTTTGACAGGGTAGTGTGAAGGATGGACAACAGCAACAATAAGTACACACACACAGGCGGACCCATAAAGACACAAACACCTCCAGCAAGCTACCGAGGGGGAAATGAAACCCAAGGTGAAGGTCTACCATCCATCACCACTAAAGCTGGAGGTATAGGTGTGGGTGTGCATGTTCAACACAGCTCTTCTGTCCCTTTGCAGACCTGAAGTTTAAAACATGTGCATTGTTTTGAGACTAAAGGGAAGGGTTGATTCGTGTTTTGGTGTTTGTGATCAGCATTATAAGAGCTGGACTCTGTGTGTTGGTTGGTTGGTTTGTAATGCTTTTTCCAATGCACAGTGAATTACAGTATGTGTTCTCCAGACCTCCAGACCCCCAACATCCCTGCACGAAGGAACTCCAGTGTAGCTCGTCCACCAGGCAGTACGGTAGATGTCAGCAAGCATGAGGCTGCTGCTCTAGGTCAAGTGGTGCTCACTGCAGAGCCAAATGGGTGGAGCTTTACCGAGTCCAGCTCCACCTCTCTGGACCTATAGTGAAGCTCCACCCCTCTGTAGTCTGGGGAAGAAGTGGTTAAGATTAGGCAAGGGGAGAGAATTGGTTAAGGTATGGGTTAAAATGACAGGGCCAGGTATAAAAATGAGTGAGTTGGGGTTAGGGTTAGGCTGGACTGGTCCACCCATTTGGCTCTGCAGTGAGCAGCCTCTCCTCTAGGTTGGTGCATGGTGCGTTCACATGCCAGGAGGTAGCTCTGTGATTGTCAAACTGTCATGTCGCTATGTCAAGGCATGAATTCAATATTTTGTTCAGCGATTTTCTATGCTACCACAGCACAGTACTAACAGGTGGAGTTTTTTAAGTCAATGTTCACCCCACCACCCTCTCCCTCCACCTGAGCACCTAGAAAGCACTAGGTCAGCCCAATGCAGCCTTTTGCCCTGGCAATGTTAGCGCCATGCTCAACACATTAAGCTAGCAGGGTAAAGGAGCACCTACCTGTGGAAGTGTTCCTGCCATGCATTAACAGAGAAGACAACGAAAGCACATGAAGAGTTGATTTCTTCAATTTTATTGCAAAAATATAGAATTTGATAACACACTACAAAAAACATCAACACAAACAGAATACATGACAGTCTCAAAGACAAACCAATAGCACAACAATAGCTAAGTATTTTTTCTGTGCTTTCGATGAATCACAAAACAGTTATTCAGTTGTTTTAAACCTTATGCGTGAGTTATCAATAACATGAGTATTTTCTTTGCCCTGGGGAAAACCTAATAACTGCACATCTGCTATTTTTTGTTAAACTTTGATACTGTGAGTGAGATTTTGCCGCATATCCACAGGCGTCACCACCCATTGGACCTCCCGTTGACTGCAACTTTTGAAATGTTCCTATTTTTCACTTCCTGAGAAGTTAACTATGTTGAAGGGTATTCAAGGACACAAACACTATGTTTTTCACCATGATAAAGTATCTTTAAACCATACAGATGTCAGTGCAACCTTACCTTGTACGGTGGTTATGTCCCCATGCATTGGTGGATGCAAGTACGTTTTTTTGCTAATAAATATCAGATATTGCTTTTGTACATTTGCTAGAATTCAATCAAACCCGCCTCTAAGTTGTTTATGCAGTGCTTTTGTAGAAGAGCCAACTTCCGACACTGATCGCCCTGTCCTGAACGTCTCTGAACAGTTGTTTATGTTTGCAAATTACAGCAAATTTTTTTTATGATTTATTTGTTGGTGTGAAATGAGCTCCTGCATAAACACGTCACTGCATGTTTGATGGCGCTCCAGCTCGGCCACTGTGTCAGTCACTGTTGAGTAACAACACCTCAATAAATCTTTACAAGTCTTTGCTGGTTTGCTGTGCTTTGTTTCTTCCTGCTGAACGAGAATTGCTTCATATTTAATAAATGCCAGGATAAAAGCATGCCATTGCAAAAGTGCTTAAAGTAAATCATCGGTTATTTTACGTAGCACCGCCTATCAACTAAACTGTATAGTATAGGTGTTGTTGTTTGCAATGACAACAAATCAACACCTGCTTACACACATTTGTACTTAGCAGTGGTTATGCTGAAATGACGCAAACTCTTAGACACGATGTCCTGTGGAAGTTTGCTGACATCAAGGGCTGGTGCAACTGACCTCTCCAAAAACCCATTCCATCCTCTCTCTCTCTTTTTAATGATTTCTGACAGACCGTGTGCTTTCGTTCAGAGGGTGTATCGTCGCGCTGTAGACAAGGAAATGGTGCTCTGCATGAAGGATGGTTTTGTCTTCCATAATGGACAATTGCAGCTTGAAAAAATGTTGAGCTTTGTATTTAACCATCGATTTTTCAAAATAGTTTTTCTTTGTTTTGTTTTTGTAAAACATTTTGTGCTTAAATGTCAGATTTCATAGCATGGATAACATGGAGAACTGGCATTAACATTAATTAGCAGTATCATTTGGTGGTATCATCAGGGAATACAGCGATTATATAGTTAATAATGAAGAAAAACTTTAACACTGGAAAGTCAGTCACCTATAGACAGTTTTAGTCAAACAAAAGGGCAACCAATTTTCCATAAAGTGCAACTTAAATTAGTTCCAACATACACATTGTCTGACATTCTTGTTATTGCCTCTAGATATTGTTGGCAAAAATAAATACATAGAAAGTTGGGGCACAATGGGGGCATAGCAGTTTGGCGTGGGAGGAGATAATGGTGCTTAAATGATCAGAGGCACTTATAAGGGTGTACTGTTCACCAATTGTTTTTGCCCCAGGCATTTGTTTTCAGTTAAAAATGCTGAGGGTGGCAGCAAAATGCCAATAAAAAAATTTGGGGGTCGTAGGATCAAGATATTGTCAAACATCATCAAAAGTCTTATGTCATTCGTATGATTGAGGAAAACTGAATTGAATCTAAAACATGCTGTGGGTGAATTAGGAGCGCCCAGCACAATAACTTTCACTGTACATGCCTTATATCCTTCCAAACAAAAAGGTACACCATGTTATCGATGCATTCCCCCGCTAAAGTAAATATCTGCATAGCCACAATAGTCCAACAACCGCTAGGTTTATTTTATAACAATAACACTTTATTATCGTTTATAAGGTTTACCTCTGATGGCTAGGGTTAGGGTTAGGGTTAACACTGCCTGCAAGATCAGTTGAAGTTTATCAGATATATGTTGGGGTGGCAATGACACTGTTTAATCCAGGATTGGAAATTTAAAGACAAATAAAAAGCAGTATAAAAACTAAAGGGCTTACTTTGCACAACTATTCTCCACTGTCAAGGTACGAGCCAGAGCCGAACCTCCATTGTGATAAAAGTAGACTAAGGAGACTATGCAGATGTTTAGCTTCCAAGCAAAATTTCACTCTGGTAGAACCTCATCAACCTTTTAACACACATACCCCCCATAGAATGTCAAAACTCTATTTGGCCCTTCTTGGATCCCCTAGTCACCCCCACCATAGCAGAAACCATCCCAGATAATATTTCTTTCTGTGCCTAGAGGTCACACTTTTGAAGAAGCAATTTTGGCTGTTATCGATATTAAATTGAATGCCGGTGGTGGCGGTGGATCCACCATTGGGGGGGCATTTCATTTTAAAGTTTAACGCCTCTCGAGCTCCAATGAATGTGTGAGCGTTTAAAAAGTGAAAATGTTCTCTGAAAAGTGAAATCCCCCGTTAAGACCTTACATTCTTCTTGTGTGCTTTCTTCTTGCCCCCTCTTCACCACCTCTTATAAAACTAGCTTTACAATCTCTTCTTCTTTCTACTCATCTTACAGCACCAGCAGTACACTGTGTATAACCAAGAACAATATTAGCATGTAATCTTCAAAGAGAATATATTTATGTTATATATCTACTGTCAGAAACACAATTCCTGCTTAGGTGAACACAATGGTGAAATGGTCAAGTTTTAGCGATAAAGCACTGAGTAGCAATGTATAACATACCATACCAGAGAGAAGTAAAGCAAGGGCTTGTTCATTGACATCATTGTATACCTCTGAACCATACCATACACCAGAAGTTCATAAATCAATCCCTGTGCACACTTCTCAGGCTCCTAGAGACAAGAGCAAGTATTTATTAAGAGTCTCATTTAGGGCCGCTGAAAGTATTTCCGGGGCCTGCACCAAAAATTGAAAGAAAACTGTCATCAACAACAAAACATGCCTAAAAGATCATTCTACACCCTTTTGGGCCCCCTTGACAGTGGTGCTGGTTGCAAAATGCTGATTTAGAATTTTTTTCACAAACTACTAATTTGTACTACTCTGAGACGCTTGATAAATACTTATCCAGCCTGTCAGTGCACACAAGAACAATGCTCCCTGCTTTAAATATATAATACATTATATACATGAAAGACATGTAGGCAGAGTTGTTCAGCAGGTTTGAGAGTCCAACTTATCTTGTGAGTGCCTTATGATGAAACACAACCTGTCTACATTGTTTTTGCTCTTTTTTTTTTAAACAATACACAATACAAATAAATAAATTATTACCAAGTTGATCAGTATTGACTCCTTATAATCAGTAGTCCTAGGAGAGTGAGGTTTATCTAGTGTGGCAACGGAAAACAAAGTGAGGTGGAGAGAGACTCCGAGGCATGTTGAACTGAATGGATTGCTGAGGGTTCTATTTGGTACCTGAAGGTTGTCGGTTCTACGTGAAGGCTGAGTGTGCTCTGAGTGAAAGGTCCATCAGAAACTGAGTGAGATTCCATAAGAAATGGATTGAACACTCCATTAGAACCTGAGTGAAGGTTCCATTAGAATCTGAGAGATGGTTCCATCAGAATCTGAGTGAAGGTTCCATCAGAATCTGAGTGAAGGTTCCATCAGAATCTGAGTGAAGGTTCCATAAGAATTGGATTGAATGTTCCTTTAGAAATGGAGTGAAGGTTCCATTAGAAGCTGAGTGAAAGTTCCTTTAGAAACAGAGTGAAGGTTCCATTAGAACCCGTGTGAAGGTTCCACCAGAATTGGATTGAACGTTCCATTAGAACCTGAGTGACGGCTCCATTACAATCTGAGCGAAGGTTCCACTACAATCTGAGTAAAGGTTCCATTAGGAATCTGAGTAGTTTATGAGTCACGCGCTGACTGGGTTCTGAGGGAATGTTCTGTCAAGATCTGAGCGGAGAGAGTCCCAACGATTCTCAGAGGAAAGTCAGTTGAAGCTGTTTTAAGGAACAAACCAGTAGAGCAGTTTGTGCTGCGGCTGAGCGTTCGGTACTGTTGAGTGCTATACATTCAGCCAGGGAACCAGAGACTAGAGACCAGGGGACCAGCATCTGTCCATAGCGGAGCATCTTTTCTGCAAACCCTCCGGGATGAAGCCAGACCCAACAAAGATCGCATTCTCCTCATTAGAGCCTTTGTTATAGCTCCCAAGTCTTCAGCCTCTGAGGGTTGCATTGTATTCTCTTGGCTTGCATTGCATCATAAAGTAATATAATATATGATCTGGAGTCTGGACCATCCAAGAGTTTCGAGTTTGCAGTATTATGGCGTGCAGACGCGCCTGAGCCTGGACAAAAAAAAAGGCCCAAGCACATCCGCATGGCGCAGGATACATCAGAACTAATCAAGAATTTTCTCTTGGTCCATTATTACATGTTGAGTTTACCCTGCCTGAGTGTGGTGAGTCGAATCTACAACTCCTGACAAAACTGTACTTCCAGAAAAAATAGTCAGAGAGTCTGCGCTGTCCAGATCTGCTGGGCTCGGTTCACCTGAGGCCAGCTCAGACTGTTCAGTTTGGGTCCATTGCATGAATCTCCCATATGAGTGATGTAGCCAGACAGTGCTAGTTGCTCTCAGAGCCAGACCTGCATTCTATGTTTCACGTTTGGACTGAGAGAGACCAAACAGTGCACAGAGATATCAGAATCACCGATAACCACACAATAATTAGAAATGAAGAGTTTTCACTTTCACACAGTTCGGTTTAGTTCAGCTCGCCCCCCATCTGCGCTTCCTGCAGCACCACTCAAGTAAGTTCAGTTTGGTTTTAGCTCTGCAATGTCAACTCTCCACAATGACACCACAACTGAACTCCTCACCAGAATAAGAAAGATGTGGATCCTCCAGTTTAGATCTGTCTCAGTCAATAAATACTGGGTTTCCTCGTCCGTAGAAAGTGCTAAGCCAATCCAGGTCCAACAGCTAATCTGACTGACCACCTTTTCGTCAATTAGGTCCATACGTTGTGCGTGTGTGTGTGTGCGTGTGTGTGTATGTGTGTGCATGACTGTGCATGTGTGTCAGATGTTTACATTGGAGTTGATGTTGATCATGTGAACTCTCATCTCCTGGATGCTAGTGATGATTTTTTTCTGATGTCCAGCCAGGTTCACTCCTACTCTCCGCAAGTCCCTGTAAAACACAGTACACAAACAACAGGCCGTTCATCTGTCAAGCAATCTGCTGGAAAAAAAACCCCAAAAACGTTTGGAAGGGATATTTGATGCAAGCAATAAAACAATTATGTCAGTACCTAAAATGGATAAACATTTGGCATCCATGATTTATTTATTTGTGTGTTTTGGCCCATTATTTTGTTGTTTATCTGCCATTTTTTGTTTCATACAAAAGCAACTGTTGAAGAGGAGGCTCACTGTAAAATCTAACTTGATTAAAGAAATACAAAGCTGGTTTATAAGATTAAAAAAGCTCATTTCCTCATTTTTCTGACATAAGTCCAAGATACATAATTCTGTGGGTCTTTTTATTCCAAATAATATTAATAATGAAAAGCCCATGTTGTTGACAGTCCCCATCACACTTAAGACTGGGTAGATCAATAAATTGCATTCCTTAATCATATCAGTTCCTCAATCAACATGACTTATTTATTATTTTTATATTTTTTATTGAATAAAATAAAATTCATTATGTTTAACATTAATATTTTTAACCTTTCCCTCCTTGCTCACGACCCTTTTCTCAAACAAAAAAAAAAACAGCAAACACTTTTATGGCCAAATGACTTACTCTGAGGTCATCTGAGCCACCGTCTCCAGAGAGGAGTACCCCCCCTCCATGAAGAGCTCAGTGTAACGACCCATCTTGATAGAGTCCAGCCACTCCCCTACGTTCTGGATCAGGGTGGTACTGTCCGCTTCTACGCTGGCATGCTCCACTAACAGGTTGGAA
>CABFOQ010031970.1:0-11003 GCA_900660455.1 Gephyroberyx darwinii
CTACCACTACTAATAATACTACTACTACTACTATTACCACTACTATTACTATTAATACTACTACTACTATTACTACTACTAATACTACTATTACTAATACTACTATTACCACTACTACTATTACTACTACTACTACTACTACTATTAATACTACTACTACTACTACTACTACTACTACTACTACTATTACTACTACTACTACTACTACTACTTCTACTACTACTACTACTACTACTACTACTACTACTATTAATACTATTAATACTACTACTACTACTATTACTACTATTAATACTACTACTAATACTACTACTACTATTACTATTGTGACTACTATTACTTCTGCTACTGGTACACCACTACTACTGCTGCTACAACTCCTATTACTACTACTATTACAATAACATCAATGAATAATAAAAAGAGACTTTTGATCAAGATGGGAATTTCTGGTCAGAATACTTTAACATTCCCTGCAGTATTTCAGCACAACATTCTATTCAACCATTTTCTACAAGTGATAAGTGATAGCTTATTTGTTCCTCTAGCCACCTTCTCCGGGGACTCACTGAAGAGAGAAAAACAGAAGATATTAGCCAGCACAGCGGAGGAAGGAACAGATGCTAATGGTAGACAGAACAAATCTTTTGGATTTAAGATTCATCACATACGTTGTATTCAGAACATATTGTGTTTATCATACAAGGATAATAAACAGCTGTTTTGTTTTTCAAAGCTGCAACTGTGAAAGTTACCACAAAAGACAAAGCCACCTATGCAGGTACATCGTCTCAAATATACCTTTTCATTATAACCCATTATGTAGGTTCCCAGAGATGGTATAGTGGTTAGAACATGTGACTGTGGAACCACATGTATCCCTGCTGGCCTAGAATCAGATCCTGCCTCTCTACTGTCTCTCCCCTGAGGCCACATTCGCAAAACTCATCTCTTGGTTTCACACTTAGAAACTTCTCAAATATAGCCGACCTAGTAACCGTGATGTTCCTTTTCTTCCATATCTGCAACCCGTAGTACTTACATTTAGAAAACAATTTGGAACATTTTTTAGGATGGCTATATATATGGTTTGCTTAAATAAGTAACTTTAATTATAGGAAAAGGCTCAGACATTGGTTACTACCTTTTAGATAAAGGCCTATTAAGCGTAACTGTTTAATTTGCTAGCTTCTTTTCATGAGACAGGTTATATTTATATACAAATACAAATAGTGACATGCTCAGCTTAACAATAAAATGTTATTATGTTATTATGTTAAAATGTAAGATACAGTAAGTAAAACTATTATTACTTTTTTCTTTAAGAAGGTTTTGTGAATATGGTCCCTGTTCTCTATCCAGCCCAGCATTCCTATTGTCTAAATAAAGACAGAAAATACTAAAAACCTGAACCTGTCTCTCACCTGCCCCATAGAGATCCATAAAGATGAGCCTGGCTTTGGCTTCTACTCCTGCTGCAGCTGGTGGAAGTGGCTGCTAGGCCTCCTGCTCAGCCTGCTCCTCCTCCTGGGGCTCATCTTTGGACTAATCGCCTTGGGTAAGACAGCAGGAAGCTCTGTGTCGTCTCTATCAACGTTTTATTACCCTTTAAGAAGATGGCAGGAAGCCATGTTTTTTAACCTAACTGTATCCACGTCAGTCCTGCAGACATCTATGGATCTCTCTTTAATAATGGAAACCTGGCCAATACAGCAGTCTCACCTCAATATTATGTCAATTTTAAGAAAATTTCCTACTCTTATTTCCTCTCCTTCTCTCACTCTCCAACCCTGACCTTCTCTCTTGCCTCACAGCTGAAGAAGTTAAACGTCTCAAGAACCGTGTTGAGGCTCTGGAAGCAGCCACTGGCAGTTTATCAGCCAGCTCCAGCCGTTACTCTGCCTCCTCTGCTATCAACAGCATTGATCCACTAGACTCAGTGTCCATTGACAAAAGCTCTGCTGGTTCTACCCTGACCCACGCTGATAATGGGATTGGCCTAGGGGCTTCTGGAGCGGGAACAGGGGTTGGTACTGTACCAGGACAGGACAGCACTGCCCTGCAGAGAGCTGTTCAACATCTGGTCAGGGCTGAGCTCCGTTCTGATGCCGTAAGAGGTACGTTACTATAATACACTGGGAAACTATCTTCAGTTCAAATCTGTTGATCAATCAATCCATCAATCAGTCAAACCAACAAAAAAGCTAATGACTTAATGTCAACACAAATGTGATTGCTCCCAACAATCTTTTCTGTTTTCAGAAACACTTGCATACTCCATGAAAGGGGTAAGAGGAGCGCCGGGGGCCAAAGGTATAGTAACATATATCATGAGATAAGTTTGAAACGTATGGTTGGTAACAAAGTTCAGTTCAGTTAAGTTTGTACAGTTCAGTTGTTCAGTTTAGTTTAGTTTAGTTTAGTTTAGTTTGTTCAGTTTAGTTTAGTTTAGTTTGTTTAGTTTGTTTAGTTCAGTTTAGTTTAGTTTAGTTTAGTTGCATCCTGGAAAGGAAAGAAGAAGTGTAGGGAGTTTTCTGTTCTAATTTCTCATTGAATCTCCGCTCCTTTGTGAACAGGTGAACCTGGTGCTGAGGGCCCACCTGGCCAGAGGGGACAAGAGGGACCAATGGGACCCCGTGGAGAGATTGGACCACCTGGGTTTGGAGAGAAAGGAGACAAAGGTAGAAAATATATATATATAAATATTTTTATCACTCACACCACATGCCACATGATGAAAACATGCTCCTCCAAGTGTTGAGGTTTTCAATATGTAACTTGGTCTTGACAGGATATCCAGGTGAACCAGGAAGTCCTGGTCTACCTGGTATTGCTGGACCTATAGGGCCTAAAGGTAAGGTCAAAGGTCATAATGGAGTTTAATGCATAATGGAGCCAGATAAGTTCAAAATATAAAATTTATAGGAAAATATGTAGGGATAATGATAATGCTGGCCATCACTAAGACAACATATTTTCCTTGACTGGTTTAGGTGCAGTGGGAGTGCAGGGTGCATCAGGGATCCCTGGTAAACACTCTGGTTATTATTATATTAAATGGTTATTGCAAGTGCTATATTATATGTTAAACTGTGTTTCTGTGAATCTGTTTATAACTTCTCTGCAGGCTCTCCAGGTACACAAGGTTTCCCAGGTGAAGCAGGGGCTCCTGGACCAAAAGGTACAGGCTTTGCTAAATGCATTTCTAGTACCTCCTTTGAATTTGCCATCATCTCATGTATACTAGAACACAGAGGGTAAATGCAGTCTTAAATGCTTTATTGTAATGACCATCAAAAAAATGGCCAAAGTGGATACAACATATTACAATGTGTAATGAACATTCAAAACAACACAGAGAAATGATTAGGCCATTACTTTTTGTATAGCGAACAATTATTCATTAATTATAAGATGATGATGATCTGTGATAGAAATGAGGATAGTTTTCATCACAGTCACTCAATTGATTCTTACTATTGTACTTCATCCAGGTGACCAAGGAGCACCAGGGCCACAAGGAGTCAAAGGACACCAAGGTATGTTCCAGTATCGATCATAACTGGCCCTTTTTTGGGAACCAGGCTAATGACTGGCACCTCTGGGTAGAGTTAACGTAATATTGAAGAAAACGACTTTGTGAGTTAACTATAGGTGTATCTTCAAGGTGTCCACAGGCCCTCAAATTGTCTTAACTGTCTTAATGTGTATTTGTGTAATTTTATTTTATTAAAAAGTACATTTATAGTAATACTCATGCTTTACTGTAACTGGCATTAAAAATTCTTACATTTAACTTGCAAACATGCTGTTAAGGTTGTTACAGAAGAGTAAACACTGAAATGTGGTCATAATGTGCTCTCTTCAAAGGGGAACCAGGACAACCTGGACCACAAGGCCCTGTGGGGCAGAAGGGACCTAAAGGATCCGTGGGTGAGGAGATTGCTTAAAATAAGTAGTATAAGAAGATCAACGATTCAACCAGATGTAGAAGGATATCAGCATCACACTTATCATCTCTAATCAACTGAGTTTCTTCTCTAGGTGCACCTGGGTCTCATGGCAAAAAGGGCCCTCGGGGTGAGCCGCATTCTTACACTTACACGTAGAGACCAACACAAAACCAGAATTTACCATCTTTTTATATTCCAATGATCATTTCCTTGGCTAGAAGCATGTACTGTCATCAAAGAGACACTTTGTGAAGCTGTTCCAATGACAATCCATAGGGGATGAACTTGAACAAAATCCAACATTATCTTACAAGAATATGGGCACATTTTTCTATTGACAACTGTCAGAACTGACAAACTGACGTGAAGCTCATATGGGTGTAAAAGTGTCAAATCTTCAGGCTTCAGATCTCAGCCTCACATACTTTGCCCATTAAACAGTTCCCTTAAGTCTCACTTGATGACATTAAGCGTGTGAATCTTCGTTCTCTCAATTCTAGCTTTAGTCAAGAGTTGTCCATTATCACATTTTCAGTGATCATGATCATAGGAATGAAAGGTGTGAATTATGTTAGCGGGTAGATTTTGGCGTAAATAAAGGCAAGTCACTGATTATCAAGACATCAAATTAAATATAAAGATTCATAGAGAGACTAAGGCATATTTAAAAAGTGACTGCTGCTGTTATACGAAGCAATGAGCAGGTAGGGGTTTGATGTCTTGCTCTAAAACACTTGAATGAGGCTGTTGATGTACACACTGGTTGTTGCGGGGGTCAAACCATAAGGCCATTCTGCCACCCAGATGTGATCATAAAAGACCAAGTGAAGACTTCCTGATAAACCTGAATATCTCTGTGTAAACTCCAGGTGACCAGGGTTTGAACGGCCTGCCAGGAGGACCAGCAGGACCTCCTGGAGAGGCAGGCCTCCCAGGTACCAGAACGCTGTCATAAAAGATTTACATGATCAGACTTCAGCATTCCTACATTGATCCATGATCGATGCTTTTTAAAACCTTAACTCCTCTGTGTGTCACTATCAAATGTCATTTTCTCTAGGCATCCCTGGTCTTCAAGGACCCCCAGGTATGACCACTGTAGTAAAGCACTACATTATATACAGCAGTATTCATTCTAATTTCCATGTAGCTTCAATTTAGTATTTTTTGATATCTTTTATGTGACCCATTTCCACTGGTATTCCAGGAAATCCAGGGCAGCCTGGTGCTAAAGGTAATATCTTATCCCCCTTCTAATGTGACAGAAAATTTGGTATTAGATATAGTTTTATGTTTCATCAGAACAACATGGCATTGCCTTTCAGGTGAAGCAGGAGCACCTGGCAAAGTCATCAGTGCAGGTAACAATGGCATTACTTGTTACGTTGTAGATGTGTACTGTACATTGATTTTCAGGAATTACGCCCAAGGGAAACATTCCTTTATGTCCTATAGACCAGAATTAATCTTTGTCTCTCTTGTCTTGTTTTCTAGTTGGCACCAATGCTGTGGCTATCCCTGGACCCCCAGGACCTGCTGGACCTCCAGGTGCTGCTGGACCCCCTGGCTTGTCTGGTCCCATCGGCCCTGCTGGCATCCCAGGACGACCTGGTAAATCCATACAAAATAAATCTGTCTTTAATTATTGAGAATGAAAATTGAACTATGTCAAGCACCTGAGATGTGACAAAAATATTGAATAGGTATTGATATTGATTGTGTGGCTTGGATCAGAACCATTTTAACTCCTGATCCTGTTCTGAAAAATGCTATTGACTATTGAATAATGAATAGATATATGTATTGATATGTCTTTGATTGTCCATTGATATCATAATGTAGGTCCTAAGGGAGAAAAGGGGGAACAAGGAGAGAGAGGACAAAAGGGGGCTAGGGGGGAGCAAGGACAACCTGGCGAGCCTGGCATCAGCGTCAAGAGTGTGGAAGGTGTTAGTGCCTCTCAAGCTGGGAGTGAGTACCTTACTATTTCCTTCACATTGTAGGTTGGTCTGGATAAGAGCATCAGCTAAACGCCTACAATGTTAACGTGAAAATGACAAGTCTCTTCATCAGATTTTTGTTTTCTTTTGAAATGAATAGTTGTTTTATTTTATGTTCATTCCTAACAGGACTTTCCTCCGTGGCTGGACTGCTTGGCCCACCAGGACCTCCAGGGCCTCCTGGAGCACCTGGACCTCAGGGTCCTCCTGGTATGTTGTCCCATAAAGCTTTTTAGAACATATTCAAGGCTCCTGTGGCACTTGTTCAAAGCTACTGCAGACATCTCCATCCAATAGGGAGAGTTACCTAATTGTCAAATCCTGTTGTTACACTTTTCTAGGTGAGATGAAAGAAGGTTCTCCTGGACGCACGGGTCCTCCCGGAGAACCAGGCAGTCCAGGTACACAAGTCTCTTTACCTGCTCTCTAGTAGATACCAGATGATACATTGCACTAAATTAAAATGAATTTCTTACGAAGTTGATGTCTCGAAGGTATTGGTTTACCTGGACCTCGAGGTGAGAAGGGAGAACCTGGCAGCTTTGTGCCCACCTCAGGTTGGTGACAGAAATCTCACTTCAAATATATTATATATAATATCAGTGTCTTGAATGGTTGAGTGTTATGTGTTTATTTGTCTTAGAAACCTTCTTTGCTGGACCACCAGGGCCTGCAGGACCCCCAGGTCCCAAGGGATCACTGGGTAGGTTCAACTGATTTACCATTTGGTAATAGCCAGGTTTCTTAAACTATGCACACTGGTCCAAAACCTGGTCATAGGTGTATGCCTGCTGAACTTCTGCAATGAGTAGCAATGTGATTTAGGTCCTAGGACAAGAGAAGAAATTTCCCATTTGGATACTAGTTTAAAAATTTGTAGAAGCTATGGTTTATACCATCTTGCTACAGTCATCTTTTGTTTTCTCTTTCTATAGGTGAGAGAGGACCACCTGGATACCAAGGTGAGAAAATGAACAATTTACTATTACCTACTGAAACTGTATGCCAGCTTTGTGCTCAGAAACAATAATCTATGGCTAAATATACAGATGATTGTTTCAGGTGAACCAGGTCAACCAGGTCTACCAGGAAGTCCAGGGGATCCAGGTGTTGGTATGTAAGGAACCTATTGATACAATGTATTTCATTACATCTATAATGGATCTACTTTACTATGCAAAATAGATTTTAGATAATAGATTCCATTTTTTGTTACGTACATTTCATCCAAACACTTCACAACAGTGTGGAACACACCACTCTCTGGTGGTTGTGTTCCAAGGTTATGGAGAAAAGATTTTGCTTTTATCAAATTCCCTTCTATTTCTACTAATACACAGGATCTGAGCCGCCTATCCTTTGTGCTATTTGGGTGAATAGAAACCTAGTTTGGATTTTAGAGGAAAGAGGGGGTGGGTTATCGCATGGGAACCTACCATCACAGTTGTTTTATTGAATAAGGCCCAGGACTCCTCCTCTGAAATGCCATTCATCTAGTGATGAATGGCATTGCAGAACCGGCCCCTCCACACCCACTCTCAATACTGGCAAGAACTATACTTATCTACACCACCCTGGATCTACACTTAGATTATATTACACCAGACCTCACTACTGGTCTCAACAATAATAGGCTGATGGGAAGGCTCACCCTTCTGGCTTGAAATGGCCCGCTCAGCAGTTCAGAAACTGAATTATACTAACATTTTTAAGTTAAAGAGATAGGTGAGTCTGCTAGCCTTAAATCACTGACTCAGAAGTTCAGAAACTGAATTGTACCAATAATCATAAGCTAAAAGGATGGCTTAGCCCTCTGGCTTAAAACAGGCCACCCAGAAGCTCAGAAACCAAATTGTATCAGCAAACAGTAAGTACCCACTTCTGCTGCCATAGCTATTCCATTGTATGAAATATAACTCCTCTCTTAGTCATGGGATACCGCAGTCCATACACAAGCAAGTGACAAATCAAAACCTAAAAGTGAAAAACAAAACTGTTGACAACAAAACACCAGCAAGAGAGACTCAACACGATTAGATCTTTTGCCTTTCTCATTGCTTTGGTATCCTTTGGTATGAAGCAATAAGAGACAGGCGAGTATGGGAAGGATGAGTGTGCCGTGTTGAAGTAAAAACTTTTCACTTACATTTTGCTGCCATTTGGAGCTGCCAACAAGTGAAGTTGCCTAGTGCAGCTTTAAGTTCATAGTGACAACAGGTAATTGTTAATAAGACTCCATTTTATTTTTGTCAAAGAGAAAATGAATTTGAATTCTGAATTTTTAGGAATGGACCATAACTAGCATGATACGGTAGTTTCACTTTGCCTCCCTAAATGCAGATGTTGAGTCCATGTTTTGGTTTTTACTCCAGGTTTCCCAGGTCAGCTTGGCCCTAGGGGACCCCCTGGAGCTCAGGGACCAGAAGGCACTAGTGGCCCCCAGGGTCCCCCAGGCCCAGATGGCCCAGAGGGGCCACAGGGACCTAAAGGTATACTTAATCAAATGTTCTCTATGGCCTCTTAGAACTATCTCTTTTGTTGCTATATGTTTTGCTGTATTAGTCATACCAGGAGACTTAATGAGTGTTTAATGTTTCTTCCCCCTTACATTATCCTCCTTTATAAAGGCGATGCAGGAGTCCCTGGTGCCCCAGGAATCCCAGGAGTCCACATTGGTAAGAACCAGCCTATCTAAACATTATGTAGGTACAATTCATGTCATGCCTTTCCAAACATGGGTCAAATGGTATTTGCAAATACATTTATGATTTGTTTTAGCCTGGTTAGGTGCCATGTGGGTTAAATCAAGGAGGTTTACACTAACAATTATTTAATCTTTGTAAAAAGTGTTTGAGCCAGATGTGATCTTTTGACATGTGCATTACAGAATAACCTTCCTAACCTTCCTAACCTATGCGCTATATAATCAAAGAAGTTGTGTTCTGATACCAGGTGCTTCATCCAGATCTGCCCCACCAGGCCCACCTGGCCTGCCTGGACCACCTGGTCCACCTGGAAGAGATGGGTCTGGATCTGGATCTACTGATGTGGGCCAGTACATTGCAGAGTACCTCCAGCGTAAGTTAGGATGCCATCTATCTATTCAGTTTGTTTTATGTACCACTGAGAAAGTATGAATCAGAATCAACTGAGTTGTCACTCAAATTGTGATTGTGTGAGAAAACATTGTCTTGAAATTCAGGTGGCAGCATCAGGCAGTACTTGGGTGGACCTCCAGGTCCTCCAGGACCCCCGGGGCCCCCTAGTGAGCAGTCGGTGAATGATGTGGCCAAGCAAGTCATCTCCTATATCCAGAGTAAGTTCAATTAAACAGTGCTTCATGTAACACCCCACATCAACAGCAATGTTTGTCTCCTTTACTATGATGACAATGTGCAAATACACTGCATTCATTTTTACTTCTGTCAGCAATAATAACCCCTTTATAACTAAAACATTGAACTGTTGTCTCTCCAGGTAGAGGGTATGGTGCTGGGACTCCTGGGCCTCCAGGTCCACCTGGCTCCATTTCTGTCAATGACATAATCAGCCTATTACAAAGTAAGTCTGATTGCACATAAATTCCCACATTTTCTAAGAAATTACATACATGCCAAGGGCAGAATCTCAATATGTGAAAGACATAAGCAAGAATATAATCACTCATTCCACACAATGAATGATTTGTGCATAATTCTGTGCAATGACATACAAATGTAACAAGTTTCAGTAGAGATTGAATTTGAATTGTATATATTTGGATTTGTCATGTCCATATTGAAGCACTGAAAAATAATTTAATTGAATAAAAAAAATCAGTAAGGCACAGTTTGAAATTGCATATGAAATGCTTGAAATGCTTGAAATTTAATTTTAACCATACTTTCAAATTCTAGCTTGTTGGGAAGCTAAATGTTTGGAAAATGTGATTACATTATTTATTATGAAAATCATGTAAAATGCATATTTGGTAGAATCCTGAGGTTTGCTTGTCAATCCCCAGTCCTTGTGTGCATAGTAAGGGAAGTGGTCTGCCACAGCTTGATAAGGCTGTTAGTTGTTTGTGTCCAGGAGAAGAAGTGCGGAGATTCATTGCTGGTCCTCCAGGCCCACCAGGACCTCCTGTAGCACCAGGCCATGAAGACTATGGATTTGACACACAGGGGGTAGCTGAACGTGTCCTCAGTCTCATGAATGGTGAGTACCACTGATGGCCCTACAGTTCACTTACCTAACGATAATTAACTGTTTTTGAGAGCACAATTGTGATATGCCTTGTCTGTCACCAGCGAAGGGGATGGTAGGTGTCCGTGGGCCCCCTGGACTTCCTGGGCCTCCAGGTCTTCCCGGAAACTTCCAAGGTGACCTGTCATCAAGTAAGAGCACAGGCTTGTCTTGTCTTGCCACACAGTACATTGGTAGGAACAATTACTCTTCTGCACAATCAGGGGTTTGAGGTCACAGTGCACTTGTCACATTTATCTGTCTATTTCAAAGGCATCAAATTTAGTGTTCCTAAGTGGACAAATGTATGTTTTCATTGTCTAACCATTAGTATCTGAGTATCAAGGACTTGTGGGCCCTCAGGGGCCTCCTGGTCCCCCTGGCCCTCAAGGACCATCTGGACTACCAGGACTGGGGAGCTCAGGATACAGACTTGAAGACATTCGAGACTACCTGCAAAGTGAGTACCACAGGAAACATCTCAACCACATTTGCCTTGTCAATCATGGGGATGGAGAAACAAGAGAACAAATGTTATTACCTTTTTGTCATCAGTGAAACTCTAACTATGTTATCTATCTATCTATCTATCTATCTATCTATCTATCTATCTATCTATCTCTATCACACTCTATCGCATCGCTCTATTTGTCTGTCTGTCTGTTCCATTGCCTGCCCTAGATGTTGGCTTCAGAGGCCCTCCAGGCCCCCCTGGTCCCCCTGGACCTGAGGGCCCTGCCGGGGCGACACAGGGACTGGTCTCCTATGCTGAGCATGCCAACAGAGAGATGCTCCAAGCACAGCTACAAGAGCACATCAAGAGTGA
>CABFOQ010031973.1:0-11429 GCA_900660455.1 Gephyroberyx darwinii
TCTCTCTCTCTCTCTCTCTCTCTCTCTCTCTCTCTCTCTCTCTCTCTCTCACTCATATGTGGCCTGTTCTTCACACCAGCGTGCTCTGAGAGACAGCAGAGATCCTCTCCTGTGCAGGTTCACACGTAAAGTTGTTCTGTTGTTCTGCAGCTGTAGACCTCCGAGGTCCAACACCAACCAGACGCTGGTGGTGCCTGTCACTGCCTGACAAATACAACTGCAAACGTGGGCACCCAGAGCCAGCTGGCATAGAATGGGAAACTGCACTTCAAGGAGGTGAGTGATTATCAGCAAATAGCACACACACACACACACACACACACACACACACACACTTAACGATGTACCCCACACATGCTACACTAATTGGGAATGTAATAACTGCTGTGCTATCCTGAAACTGCTGCACTCCTTGAAAAGAGGTTAACAGTGAACATGTGGAGAGAGACTAGGCGACAGTGTGCAAGACAAACAAAACCAAAGCTGGAAAACCAATAAGAAAATACCACAAAACACCTAAAAACAAAGTTGGGTTTTTTTGCATTGTGAAAAGTTGCTTCTGCAATTTTCTTTCAGCGCAAGGAAGTGCTGGTTATCGGATAATCTGTTTCAGCCGGTGTCAGTGGCAAGAAGTCACAGACAGAGCATTGCAGTTTGCAACTTGTCTGGCTGTAATATTAGGATTTCATTGGGCGGCCTGCAGGCATATAAGGTCCCAAGTCCTGTGCTCTTCATCAGCAGAGAGTTATGGGCTGTTTGCATATGCAAAGAACTTCCTGTTGCAGCACAAGTTATCTGTTGCGCTGTCAAGGAAACGCTGCTGCTGGGTCAGCTGGGTCAAACTTGACACTCTGAAAAGCTGTTGCACGTATTCATTTATTATATGGAGTGATGTATCTTCACTCACACTCCATCAAATTCGTCATGTTTAGAAGAAATGAACATCTTCGATCAGTCCTTTAAATAAATATCTCAAGTACCAATGGGATACAGTGAGTCCTGTACAGTTCAATACTATGTTTACCTGGATGACTGTGTTCTTATTGTGGCGAGCTCATCATTGTGATTTTTTTTTTTGTCAGGAAAAAGACAATATCACAAGGTAATGCTACATTTGTATTAGTATTACACAATTATGAAACATTATTTCATTGCTGGCCTAAAACGATTTACATTTGTTTTATTTTCTCTCTCTAGGGCGCGAGGCACAAGATGATGACAGCAACACAAACGTAGAAAATAAGGTAGACCTGTCCCGACCGCTGCTGTTGTTATTGTGTGTGTGTGTGTGTGTGTGTGTGTGGGCGCGCGAGTGTGTGCGTGTGCGTGTTTATAATGGCCCAGACAGAGGTACATAGATGTGGCATACTGGATTTGCATGGTCAGTGAAAATTGGCCTGATGACTGCAGTCAAAGAAACAGTGGGGCAATTCATATCATGGAATAGATATTCTACACTGATGTATGATGGTTAGCACTGTCCTGAAAAATGTTAGATGTTACATGCGTTGAGGACAGAGGGATGACAAACTGACTCTGGGTGATTCCTATCTCATGGCAGGAAGAGACGTTACCTAAAGAGGAAGTGCTGTACGCATCCATCAACCACAGCAACGCCGAGACATCAGGAAGAATCAGAGCTTCCTCTGAAGACGACTGTGACTATGCCGTCGTTCGTGTCCCCTCTGAACTGGAACCAAAAGAAGAATCTGAACCTGACAACTGTGTGGACGATTATGTCCTCATGGAATAAACTAGTGACAATTGGAAGAGAGCACTCGCCAAGGGGAGTAGTACTACTAGTAGTACTACTATAGTATACTATTATGTTTGAATCTATAAATGTAGCTGTTGCTGGTTGTGGAAACATCTCGCCTTTCTAGCAGTTTCCCTCCAGCTCTGAGGCAACCCCAGGCCGGAACACAGCTGTGGTGAAGATAGAGTCGAGATGTACCTGACCTCTTTACAGAAGAAACCCAACCTCAGAAACATCAACGTGGAGCTTTTAGAGTGACATGCCTGAGAACTACCGCAAACTGGAAATCTAAAAAATAAAAAAATCTAGTCGACTGTAAATAGATGTTTTTAGGCTTGGTAATTCATACTTTTTTCATTCCTGTTTCTGAAGTGTGACTGAATGCATTTGGAGAAGGAAAGGTCTCCACCGTCGTATACTGGGACCTGTGTTGCTTTTGTTTAATCATGTTTTTGTTGATTGGTGTTATTGATTAAATTCTTACTAAGTGCCAATATTATTTATCAGTCATATGAGCCATGATATTTTTTCTGGTCTGTGCCACTAGATGGCAGAATGTTCCCTCTTCTGACTTTCCATTTCCTCTAAACAATAAGTAGCAATTTATACAGAAATAGGCCTACTGTGGTGACAGCCAGCTATAATGGCAAAATCAAAAATCTTACAACAGTGAAAAAGATTTACCAAACTTACTTACTACCAAAATTGTTTGTCATTAGTGTATAGCAAAACATTAATAATGACTACTGCAATACAGATCCTGTACTATTTTACTATTGTGTTCTCATCTCATCAACAAATGAGATCAGATTTGTTTTTCTGTATATGAGATCAAATGTATTTTTAATACGTGGAAATACATAATTACATAATATGAATACAGAATATAACCAGATTTGTTGTCACTGAATTGCACTTTTACTCTACTTGGCACTGTGCTGACTGCAGATGGCAAGCAGAGGGATGAATGATGATGTAGAAGGAATCCATTAAAAGGTCAGTATCTCTTTGAAGTTCATGGAAATGAAAATGAGTGTCGCCCTACTTGGGTGCAACTCATGTATTTCATCAGCAGAACTGAAAGTCTTCAATTCTTCGTCTTGCTTGCTGCTTCCGGCTGAAAAATATGCACTTTCAGGATCAGCGCTTGATTGTGTTTGTAGTTATTAATGTTATCCAGGAGACACACCAGCTCCACAGGGGGGACTGGTGAGGAGTGATGTAACCCTGGTAGGGGTTACAGCACTGGTAGGCCAGTCTGTAACCTCAGGTAGAACCCCTGTTCCATCAGATGAGAGTCATCAGGACAGATTTAAACTGAGAGGCTTCCCTCTCTTATCGGAAGTCTCTTATCTTATCTCCCACGTTCATCTTTCTTCACTACTGTTTCTCAGTATCACCAGCCTCCGGTTTCTCGTGAAGAGGGGTGTGCATAGGTGTGCATGTATGTGTGCGTGCGGGTGTGTGTGTGTGTGTGTGTGTGTGTGTGTGTGTGTGTGTGTGTAAGGGAGGGAGACATGAACAGGACGTTCATGTGAACAGATCTGCAGATGAGTTATAGATGGAGTTGACACGCTGAATGTAGCTTGCGTACGGCTCCACTTCATCCACATCTTCTGCCTGAGAGAACCAGAGAAATATCATGAACAGAACTTACCGAGGCGCACTGAGACAAATGAAACTGCCAAGCTAATCTCAAGAGGATGTGATAGCAAGGTCGCCTACCGGTGGAGATTTGGCCTCAAATGGTGTGGGTTCGGACTGCTGGCAATTCCTGGCAAACAGCGGATGCACAAATCAGCTCATGACTCACAAACAAAATGCTGCCACGCGGTCTTCTCCATGAATAAGTCTATCAAATGAATGAACTCTCACCTGATTGTGATTAGTTTCTTTCGTGCCAGGTATAACAATCCCAGCAAAATCACAATGATTACGCCAGAAATTACAAGTGGTATCCAGGGAACAGCAGCAGCGGCTTCAAGAGAGGGAGCACATCCAATTCAAAGGCTAGCCAGGAATGTATTGGGCATCAGTATTTTCTGACTCACCGTATCCCTTCACAAATCAATACTTAATATTATAATACAGAACAGCAAGTGAGTAATTAGCACGAAAACCCGTCCTACATAAGAATAGCTCTGTATTATCACTGGCAGGGCTGTCCAGGAGACCTACCCTTCATGGTTTGTGACTTCATTATCTGCTCCTCTTCCCCAACAACACAGGTCAGGTTACCAGGAGCTACGCCCTCTGGGAGATCCAGCTGGCTTGTCACCGTGTAGGATCCATCTGTGTGATTTTCTTTATTCACCTTAGGCACAGAGGAGCTGTTTCCCATGTTCTTCCAGACAATGGAGGCAGCAGGTTTCCCATTTTCAGCTAAACACACAGCCACCAATCTCTTGCCCTGCCACTCCAGCCAGCTTGACACCATGGGAGGGACTGGACCGGGGGATGAAGGTGTAAAGTTTGATATGAGTTAGACGGGGTTGTTTGGGTGTGCCGCGAAAAAAGCATTTTTAATCACATTTCCTGCAATACTACACATTTTTCCATGACGACGTAGTGCTTTGCTTTGAACGCAAACTTTTGGACACCGAGTTTAGAGTATAAGCATGTACTTCTGATTCATGTCATTTAGCTGTATTTGTCATGATTGTTTAACACTAAATTTTTTTTTAAAAATTGAATTTTTTTTTTAGGTCGTCAGAAAATGACTTAAGACTAAGGACTTACCTCTGACAAACACATTGAAGTTTACAGAGTCGCTTCCTGCTTTGTAAGCCGACTCACACTTGTAGCCCCCCTCGTCGCTGTTTGAGAAGTTTGGGATGAGCAGGTATGATTCGCCGCTGGATGTGTTGTACAGAGCCTTGCCATTGTCGCAGCTGTTAAGACTTGAGCCATTATCGTTCGAGGCTATCCTACACTTTTTACTTTTCAAGCTGATGTTCCAGATTGTGTACATCAGCTCACTCCAAGTCTTATTGGTGCATGTGAGGTTAACATGTTCCCCCAGGTTGACATATCTGGAAACTGAACAAGTAAAAAAAATAAAAAATAGATTGAAAGAATTATGTAATATTAAAACAAGCAGAATGGAGGACTGCGTGCATTGTAAGGATGCAGGTGAATAAAAAGAGAGTTGCAAGGATCTGCAAGGAAAACCTTAATTGAAATTATTTAAAAAATATTTCTACAAAATGAGAAAAGCATCATTTGAAAAAAAGGCGAAACCTATGCTTAAAAACTGATGGATAGCACAAAATTAGAGGGGAAAAAATGGTACATTTAAAAGTAGACATCAGACAACATGATAACACATTTATATTTTAGAGTTGCTGAATGATGAACATAATTAATCATTTATTTTTCCTAAATCAATGAAACGTCTGTGATGTGAGGTGCCACTTTATCAGTGTTGTAGAAATGCTGTGTTAGCAGCCTTTCTACTTCAGACCTAACTGAAGTAGACCTCTTCCTCGGGTTCAAAGTAGTTTCACTACGTTCACGATGTTCTGAATCTGAAGATAGGTCTTCATGTATGAAATTAAGGATGCAAAAAATATTTTTTTCACATATTGTTGTTGTTGGGTTTAGCCACCTGTTCAGTGGCAGTTTACCTGTTTTATTTGGTTTAAACAATTGAGCAATCTCTTCTGTTTCTATCCTAACATAGTTAATTCATTGGGTGGACAAAAAAGGAAAACATAATTTTACCATTTTTTCCCAATTCTTTAATCACGTTGGAGTTGAGGGGAAGGGTAGTGTTAGAGGTCACAGAGGTGTTTTGATTAGTTCCTGAGAGAGATAGGTGCATGTTAGAGGGAGGTTAGCGAAAACATTATTGCATTAATCAGTCAGTAGCATCCACACCAGTCAGTGATTCCTCCCAATGTGGTCAATCAGCAGAGCAACACTCAAGATGCTGTGACATTGAACAAAGCAGTTAGTTATAATTTGGCCCAGAAGCAATATGATTTTAACAGACAGTTTAGAGAGAAATTGTGTTATTGGACATTGGGATTATTTAATAATATGATGTTTTTTTAATACAAAAAAATGAAGCTGTAGTGAAGAAATCACAATAATGCTTCATAGCAAACTGTAACAACTGCTCAAGCGGTAACACAGTTTCCACTCTAAAAATAGCTCAGTGTCATGTGAAAGCGAAATCGTGGCAGGTGAGGGGCTCGGTAACTGATCTTTACCCATAGCGTGTTTCGGGGTCGCAGACTTGTTTACTTATGACAGCAACAAAACCACATGGTCGGTTAGTAAAACCACGGGACGTCAACATACAACTCATCTCTCAGTGCCCCCACAATGGAGAAAAGCTTTATCATCGTGCCATCCCCGTCTTAAATAACAATTTCCACTTGAAAAACAAGGGGGCTGGGTGTTTGTTCAGACTGTAAATGTGTGCAAACCCCTTCATACATTTGTTGTGGTAAGTTCTTCTTCCCTGCCACAACACAGCTTCTACAAAACCTACTCATATTGTAATCAAGTCCTTTCCACTGACTCTCCTGTCTTGACCACAAGAATTACTAATGGAAAAATCAATGTGTGTGTGTGTGGGGGGGGGTGTGTGTGCGTGTGTGTGTGTGTGTGTGTATTGCTTTCATCTATTGCCATGAATATGCAAGTTAAACTGCAACTACATGACTAACCTGTCATTCATTGGTTTATTTTTAACACATCTGTGTGTCTTCTTTGGGATAACACACATCTGTGTTACTTTTCAACACAGTTTTTTCTGATTGTTAACTCTCATCGGTCCATAGTGAAGCCACTTCTTCAAAACTCTTCACACAGTCGTCTGTACCAACACGCAGCTTGGCACAACAGTTCATTTCACACCCAAAATGCACCAAAACTACCAAAACACTACATACTTGTGTCAAAATCAAATAATTCTACCAAAACAGCAGCACTAGTTTTCTCCAACAGCAACACTTTGTCACTCATAACACAATTTCATGAAAAGATTTCATGAATTTTGAAAGCTGAAGTCATTGAATGTCTTTTGTGTTAAACCAATGCATTTTGTGTTAAAGCAAGGCAAGAGTCAGTCACGGTTTGGTTCGCATAGACTTCTGTTGGGCTCACTGTGTGAAGAGTTTTGAAAAAGTGGCTTCAGTATGGACCGATGTGAGCTAGCAATCGTAAAAAACTGTAATAACAGCATATGTTGTGCGAAATTGTGCATGGATTATGTTGTACTGAAAAGTAACACAATTGTGAGTTGTCCCAAAGAGGAAACAGAAGACACATCCGTTTTAAGGGTGTAAAAGTTACTCACTCGGTGCTCATGCTCACGCAATGCAATTCATGGATAAAATATATATTTTTAAAATGCTGCTCAAACCTGTTCCGCTCCATACTTCAGACGCCCTGAGGACGATAATCACTCCATAAACCCACATCATCTCCCTCATTTCAGTTGTGCTGTGGTTCTTCTGAAAACGTGCTGAGACAGCGCCGCTCACACCAGTGAGGAAAACATTCTTTTAAATCTAATTTTAAACCCAATAATCCCTGATCCTTTAGCCCCAAATCATCGGCCCTGCGTACTGTCTACAGTAACGTCAGTCGCCTGAGCTGTGTGGCCTTGATTTCATTCAGGTAAGCTGCTTGCGTCGAAGGTTGCTGCTCTCCTCATCTGCCTTCCTTGCCCTATGTACCTGCAAGCTCTCATTCTAAGTAAAGCACATCCTCACCCCTGTGCTGAAAAACTGAAAAACCCATCACGTTACTGTAACATAAAAGACGTCTGACTAACTAATCCCTCCCTCCCCTGTCCTCCCCTATCCTTCTTCTCTCTTCCCCTGTCTCCAAACCACATGCCAGCCCACATATGTCTTTTTCACCCACGTAGGATGACTACTGATAACAGACATGCGTTTCCTTTCATGCCTGTCACATGATCACCCTCTCATAGCAGCATAAACACTCAAAACTAAAGAAAAAAGGAAGCGCTCATCTCACACTGTGTAAACAATTCAAATATGCTGTATTCCATAATATATATATACATATTATATATATATATATACATATATATTACAAGTCTTTTTGTTTTATATTATCACAGGAGGTTATTTTAGAAAATCAAAATTGCCTGTGACCTCCAACTTAGTCTCACTCCATGTGACTCTGCTCGTAGATTTGGAAGTAATTTTTATGCTGACTGACTGTGTTTGTGTTTTTTTGTGGTCTCATATCTGCAGATGCAGATAATGTGTCTCGGTAACAGTCACACAATGCAGGGGTGCTAACACGCGCTGTTGATGAGCTGTTAACACAATAGCAGATGCTATCACTGACTTTGATTGCAGCTCCGAGGAGACAGTAACGCGGCCTGTAGCTCAGCCTATGTGGTTTCTATCTGCCATCTGTGACTGTGAGTGTGTGATTCATGACTAGGTCAAAGACCTCTTGTTATTAGCTGTCCCATTTAAGATCAGATATTGCAGCTCAACAGCAAAAACCTTACAGCCTTTTTATCTATGCAATTTCACTTTAGCATATGGTATGCAAGGGAAATGTAGTGGGAGGAAGTATCAGAACACTCATATCACATAAGTTTGGATAATTACATAAAATCTTCTCCAAACGTACATTGATGAAAACACTTAAATACAAATCAACACAACCTGCACACCCTGGCTTCTTTGCATCTCCTCCTCAAACTTGTTATGGTTGACTGCCTTAAGAAACAGTAATGAAACTATTATGGGGACGTGTCTGGACTAAGATATACTACATGCTCATCGAACATCCTCCACTCTTCAGGCCTGGCTCGTAGTCGGCGTTCCAGTTCATCCCAAAGGTGTTGAATGGGGTTGAGGTCAGGGCTCCGTGCAGGTTCTTCCACACCGATCTTGAGAAACGATTTCTGTATTGACTTTGACAATAGGGAGTATTGTCAAAGCAAATCGAACAACAGTACCCCTGTGCTTTGTGCACAGGGGTATGTCATGCTGAAACAAGAAAGGGCCTTCCCCTAACTGTTGCCACAAAGTTGGAAGCACAGAATCATCTAGAATCTCATCGTGCAGAGGCATCCTTCATAGTGACTCTGTATGCCAGCCATGGTGTCAAGAATAATGCTGAGGGGATCTGTTTTTACCTTCTCCTTTTTCTGTTGTCTAATATTAGCCTGTGTTTATTTCACATGGGCAGGAGAAGATCGGCTGAGTGTGAGCTGGCACACTCTACACACAGGAACTAGCTTTTCCACAGCATTGCAAAACCTTCCAGCTGTGAGGTTATGATACTCTGTTTTGAAACAAAACAGTTGATGCAGCTGATTATGGACATTTATACCGCAAAAAAGTTTTGGAATTGCTCCGGTAGATCGCCTCAGCCAGCAGTCGCGAAACGGGCTGCTATGGCTGCAAGGTAATCCGTGGGGCAACTGTGCCGATCAAAGTACGTCCACTAAAAATGCTTGTTTTTGCCACTGACAGGCTAGGATTGCTATTCGTGTGTCTGAATTCCCCTTTAAAATATTAGTTGGTGTGGTGTGGTGAAGTGTGTGTTTGTGTGTGTACGTGCGTGTGTGTGTGTGTATGTTTCCTTTAGATAATTCAAGGCTGCCAAGAGCTTCCTGTTGATGTCACCATCACCAGAGTGGCCATTCCCTAAGACGTCCATGCGAATTAATACAATTTTAAATGGCAGACCACCAAACAGTGAACCTTTGAAAAGTAAAGAAAAAAGTGAGCTGTATTATGAAGTCAAATGGTTGGTTGGTTGGTTTTTTAAATTCTGAATATACATTTATACACTTATACTTTCTATCTGAACCTTATCTAAAAATGTCTATTAAGCCTTGCAGCTAAGCATTACCCATACTGAGGACTATAGTAACAGGCGGCTGCTGATTCATCTCCACAAAGATATGAGGTTAAAAATGACACGTGGTCCACCAACAAACCTTTGTCACCCACTTATTGCACAAACGTATCAAATTTCCTTTGAATGAAAAAAATATTCTGTCGCCTGGCGAAAATAATACATTTTGCACCTTTATTTTGCCTGTCTAAACCTGTCTAACTGTAAAGTGTAGACTGTAGGCCAGTAAAAAAAAAAGGGGGAAAAAATCACAATTAATTTAATGTTCATATACTCTGTAGTTAAGTAGCTTTTATGTATTTTGTACAATGCGAATACATTTTCCTCCTATGCGCCGTTGGCAACACACATCTTCAAGCATATCCAAAATATATTTATCCAGAATATATAAATATAAATAATGAACGTCACCTACATGTACAAATACATTTTGGACAGTTTCTTGTATTGCCATATATATTTACAAACATATTTTTTTTCCTCTGGGGAACGTCAGTTTACCATCTCCATGGTTACTACAGTTGGCATGGTTACAACAGTTGGTAGGGATGGAGGCTAATGCTAGCTAGGTTGAATTGCTGTCTACCAGATAAATCGACTTTAAAAGTACATTTTAACTGAAACTAGAAAATGAACGTATCTGTCAGTGTCACAGTTAATAAGCAACATGGGGGCAATAAAGGTTTTAGACCGCAGCGAGTCTATGACTACCTGTATGGTGAGTAAACTTTCACTATAACCGATAACCGATGCTAAAGTTGAAATCTTGCTAGCTCAAACATGTTAACGTTAGGTGAGTTGTTTTACCATCGCGCATTACAGATCCCTTGTACACAGTGTCAGCAGAAGTGGACCATGCCAGGTCCAGCTTCAAGGCTTATGCTACTATGGACCGAGTGGTAGGTTTGTCTGTATTCATCCTGCAGTACTTCTTTGGCTGTAACGTTAAAAGTTTTCTTGTCAGCTAATAGATAGCTAAGTTGAGTCATATGTCACGAGCCCCAGTTTGCCCCAGCCCCATTACATTAGCTGTTGCTGTGTCAGTGACTTCCATGTTGTCCTCTGATACACTTCTGATACACTTCTCTTTTTATTTCTTCGTTCTATTTTTTTTTATAGTCACAACAAGCAGGAATGTGGAGGAGGTCAAACCCACCTACACAGTTTACCCACTCCACCATTTTATTTGCAGAAGTTTACCTATCTTTCTAAGCTGGCATAAAACTTTGTGACGTAAATTCAGACCTTGCATCATGCTATGTATCAGTCTGATGCAAGCTATATGAAGATATGGTCTTTTAAGGGAAAGAAAACTTTTAAGGAAAAGTCTTATGATGATCACTGAATGGAGGTCATGATTTATCACTACACCACTGGTCACCAGTCTTTCTCTGGAATGACCTATAACGACCCGTTAGACATAGCCAATTCTTACTCACTCATTACAACACATGAAAACAGAGAAACAGGTTGGATCTGAAGTGCACTCACTGACACTGTCTGCCTTACTCAGAGGAAAGTGCCGGCGTTTGGGTCTATGTTCAGCAACCTGCCCCACCACCCACGGTACACACTTCAACTGGACGCCACAGACCCAGTGCCTGCCTTTATTGACCGTCGCTGGCGAGGGCACATGGAGCAGCGCAAAGAGGCACTGCGGCAGCTGGCTGGGTAACATGCACACACACATACTACTGAGCATTTTATTTGTTACGCACTTTTCATTAAAAGAAAATCTCAAAGTGCAACAAAGTGTAAAAGCAAATAAATAATAGGAGTGTGTGTGTGTGGGGGGGGGGGGATTCAT
>CABFOQ010031976.1:0-13887 GCA_900660455.1 Gephyroberyx darwinii
TAAAAAGTGTGGGGCTCTGAGTCAGCAGAGGTAGATGGAACAGAATTCATCCAAAAAGAAACAAAAAATATCCAACTTGGCAATATTTGCTGCGTTTTGAAAAACAAACTATGTATTGTTGACTGGCTGTGACATTTTAGGGGTCTCATAAGGTATTAACTTACATAACATTTCACTGAGATTTTCCATCAGGTATTACTTAGATGGCCTGGTGAATTGGAACAGGCTGGGGGCCACGGTAGCCTTAGAGCAGCAGGCTTGTCACTGGAAGTTGCCCAATTTGACTCCCTGGACCGACTGGGAAAACTGGGAATGAGAATGCGTAATGCCCACCCCCCATTACATAACAAGGTTTCTTCCAATTTTTCCTTAAAAGGTTTTTCTTTGGGAGCTTTTCCTTGTCCCCTGTTGAGGGTCTAATGCTGGGGGCTGTCGTGTACTAACCATTTACTGTTTCATATGTTGGGCATTGTGAAGCCCTTAGAGACTGTAACGGTGATTAAGGGCTATACAAATAACTGTGATTTGATTTGATTAATTAATAAATGAAGCAATAGAAAACATTATTTAACCAAAGCATAATGTATTCTCCTCAGGAGCCAGTTAATGTCATCAACAGTCAATTTATCGCTTTAGCTCTATCCAATTCCTCCCTGGGGATCATTAAAGTTTCATGTTATCTTAGCTGCATTTAGATTTTCTGTCTTTAACAAAACACACAGTTAAAGAATTTAGTGTGCAGTGACCAAAACATAGCTCATCTGGAGCGCTCTGCCCGGAATTCACAATCTGTCAAATAAGAAATCCAAGTAGGTGGTATTCACTGTGGATTTTCCAGTTCAAGATAACATATCCACCCTGTCAGCCTGTTCTCATATGAATTTATTACCCCTTATATACCCCACATAAATCCCGGGATTTACTTGGGTTATGAAACACGGGTCATTCCCATTGGACCCATTCAGACCAAACTACTGTCCCGGGTTCATCCCAGGTCATGGACCATTCAGACCAGACCGCACAAGACCCGTGTCACTATATTTACATGTGTATACATCATTGCCACACAGGGCCAAGCAAGTAACTGTGTTTTACTGTTAATAATTTGTTGCTTTATTTCTTCCCCACGAATTGACAGAAGCTTTATGATTTCAGAATCTTTTCAATTCTCTGTTATTTGTTCAATTCGTTTGTTCTTGGAACAGTCCTTGTTGTGAACAGTCTTGCATATAATGCACCTCTGACCAATGAGGTTCCCGTCAATTGCATAATCCGGGTCCCCCGTTCACACTGCAGCCGAGCTGCATCTGACCCAGTTATTCCCAGGTCGGGAGCAGGGTCTGATAACCTGTGTTGACCCATTCACACCAATGCCTGACCCAGGAATAACCCGGGTCATTGCTCCAGTGTGAAAGGGGTATTATTCAAATAGTTATAGTTACAAGTAATGCACCCTAATTTCATATGATATTGTAAGAATCATGTGAAACAGTAGTTTGACATACATTGAAGTAGCACAGTGGAAAATAAGTGTGTGTGTGCCTAGATATAGTAAGAATCAATGCCTAGATATAGTAAGAATCAATGCCTAGATATAGTATGAATCAATGCCTAGATATAGTATGAATCAATGTAGGTATAGTATGAATCAATGTGCAGGTTTAGTATGAATTTTTGTAAGATATCATGCAAACGTAGTACGAGAACACACACCCTGTATGTCTTTTTGGATGTCTTCTCAGGCAATTACAATGACGTTTCAGAGTTGTATCCAGGTACACCACACTCTAACCACAGTGTTTTAAATCAACAGGAAAAGCTGTGGTTTTCACTGTCACTCTGATCTAACTACTCTCTCCTCTACCCCTCTCATCCATTTCTCTTTTCTCACCCCTCTCTCCCCTCTTTCACTCTCTCTCCCCATCCCTTTCTCTCTCACCCCATCCCTTTCTCCCCTTGTCCCTCTCCTTTTCTGTTCCCATCCCCTTCTCTCTCTCTTGCTCTCGCCCCATCAATTTCTCTTTCCTCACTCCTATCTCTCTCCCCCTTCCCCCCTCTCCCCCAGCAGCAGTGTGTCAGTGTGTGTCGGTGCTGGGGTGTGGACCCCACTATGAATACGCCATCGAGGAATTCTGCCTGGCCAAGTTCCGGCTGGACATGCAGGAGCTGGAGCAGAGACACTGGTGTAGCTGGGAGGACACTGTGGAGTGAGTAGGACAAACTCACACACACACACACACACACACACACGCACGGGTACTGTATATTACGAGACTATTTTGCAGTTCTGTCATCTTTGTTTGTGCAAGGTTCAAGTAAAATACACAGCGGTTTGGCCTCATCCTAAGATGAGAGCATCCACTAAACGTCTAATGTAAATGCTTGTTAGTCCAATGATCACAGCACGTCCATACTACCTAGATTTATTATCATCTTTGACCCAGTGTAAGTCAACAGAATGGAGATTATATCCCCATTAAAATGCTTCGGTGTACTAAAAACCCCATGATTTTGTTTACTCCTGGATGAAGCCCTTACAGTTGACTGAGTTTTGGTCACCTTCCAACAGCTGATTAGCGAAGAGAAGAGAAGAGAGTGAGTATTAACATAGGGAGGGGGGGGAAAGAGAGGGAGACATCAAGACAGAAAATAGCGCAGAGTATAAAAGCTACGGCATAACTAGGCATCTGTTGTGCACACACAAATATTATCTGTGTGCTTATCTTGCGGGGAATGAAGTCACTAAATAGTTACAGACCTAAAGACCAAACTGGGCCCTCTAACTTAGTGCAGTATCGTCTTGCCTCTCTGAAGGACCCTTGAAAGCACTCTCCCCTTTTTCCTTCCACCAGCAGTAGCTTTGGAAAGAGCCCATACAAGCCCATACAAGTCTCAGTGGGATTTTAGCCTTTGACCGGCCTGGCCCAGCCACAAAAGGTCAATCTTATGGAATGCTATTGTTTCGGCTCTGATGAGAAGTTCCTACTCTTGGATTTGAAATCCTTTCACATAGCCAGCAGTGACTTTTCCCTAACTCTCCTTTTATCTCAAACCTCTTCAAAGAGAGAAAGAAGCTTCCATCTTTGGTGCTCAGCGCTTGTTGCTGTAGTGTTTCTGCACCGCACTTCCCACAGATCACCTGTCAATCAAACAGTTTGTCCAGTACTGTGACGTCTTCTCCTTGGATTTTCTGCTGATGTTGAGCAGGTGGCGCACTTTTCTTCTTCTGCTCAGCCATGGTGGCTATTGCTGCTCATGCTAACTTCTTCTATTTTTTTTTCAAACAAACTGGAGGTGTAAAAAATGCATCACTTCCTGTGCGTCAGAGAATTTTCCCAGGCAGACCTACCTGACACCAGTAAATGTAAGAGCTTTC
Source organism: Gephyroberyx darwinii (assembly GCA_900660455.1). Taxonomy (NCBI): domain Eukaryota; kingdom Metazoa; phylum Chordata; class Actinopteri; order Trachichthyiformes; family Trachichthyidae; genus Gephyroberyx; species Gephyroberyx darwinii. Next base: position 3,377 of record CABFOQ010031976.1, read on the forward strand.
ATGAACTGGGTAGAGGTGGAATCACTATTGTGTTAGATCAATCAGAGGTAGAAAGCAGCGAAATTGACATTAATATATAAAAGATGGCATGGGTTTAAGAGTCAGCAGGACAGCTGTAGTTTGTGACACTGTCATCCTACCTGTCAGTGTATCGCAGCCGTCAAAAGGATGGCAGCCCTCTCAGCTTTCCCGTCCTGTCCTCAGCTGTCACCAGTCACATCGTCACTGTTTAATACACCGCTCTGACCTCACAATATATTTAACATTGTGCTACACAGCAGCTAAACTGTGCCTCGCTGTCATGGTTCAGTGACTGACACAGCCACTGGGGGCTGTTGTTCCTTTGGTCCTCCCTCTTTCACCAATCTAGGTGCTGTTCATCCCGGTGATTAGACCGCACCCTTTATAAATCAGCCTTTCCCTGCGCTCAGCGGTTCAGTGTCAGTCTTTCTCACGCTGGGCCGGTAGCCGTGCTCGCTCTTGCTCGCGCTTTCTCTCTCTCTCGTGCTTTCTCTCTCGCTCGCGCTTTCTCTCTCGCTTTCTCTCTCTCGATAGTCTATCAGAACCTTTTGTCGTGATTCCTTCTTGGGCCAGTTCCTCTAATTTGAGGCTGACTTGTGGTCACGGCCATCATCTCTGTTCTTTTCTTCGGGGAAGTTGTCGCCCGTCTGGGGTAGTTTTCTGTTAGTTCTTTGGGGGATTATCGCCCGTGGTGGGTTGATTTCTGTTCTCTTTTATATTCCTTGTAGGGGCACCTCAGAATTATTTTAGTTCTTCCTTATCTCCTTCGTTTCCCCTCCCCATAGTCTGTTTACACAGATTTAGTGGCTGTTCGCCTTCAGAATAGCTTTTAGAAACCCGGTGGTCTGCGGTTGGCTTTGCAACCCCCTTTGCTGGCACTGAAAACACTTCCAAGACCAAATCACACAACAAATTGAAAATGGGAAAAAAGCATTCCAAACAACCATACTGAAACGTATCCAGCCGCAAATACACAGCTGCTTTCAGTTCAACAGAGGCTTATAGTGAATCTGCTAGTCAGTTCACACATGCAGTTCAACACAGACCCCAATGAAATGGACAGAAAAGGACGACTCTAAAATGAAAAAGCCTATTCTTACAAGCTTCCTCTCACAGTGGCAAGCTTCAAACTGAAAAAGTAGGGATGAGATTGCTGATCATGTTCCTAAATATCTTTTATGTGGTCCTAAATTTGTCACTGCAGTATTCATAATTTAACATGCATGTGTGTGTGTACTCGTCCGATCCCAGAATATACCCGCTCCCATTGTACTTAATGAATTTAACAAGGCCTTTACACCGAGGAAGGGCCGAGTGCCAAACTTGACTGTGTATGACTGTAAATGAACAAAATTTTGAAATGAAGTAAGCGTAGATGTTGTCTTCATTGAGTGTGGGCCAACTATCGTCTTTGAAACTGTAGTGTACTGTGCCTCCGGTCCTTCTTGCCTCCCTTCTTCCCCCTCCCCTTTTCACTCGTGCCATTTTGCCTCCACTTCGGGCATAACAACACCTGTAACAGCATTATATAACCCGGTGTCTCTCTGTTGCTATTGCTTAGATTTCTGCTCCCTTTGCACAGTATTTCATGCTCTATGCATCCTCCACCCCACAAGCAATTATTGTTATTGCATAAGTGCCATGCCCTCTCCTGCTATTATGCTAGTGGCCACATCAGAAGCTTCATAGCCTCTTTACAGTCTCCTAACTTGTAGTGCACCGCCCCTCTCCCCTGTCAACTGGTATTCTACTCATACATAACTTGAATGTGTGGAAGCACTCTTGTAACGCTTTTATGTCAAGATCCATTTCCCTTGGATGCTTATCTTACTTTCTAAACAGTCCATTCAAAATGCAAGCAATCAGCAAATTGGCTAATGATAGAGCAGTAAATTATTTTTTCAATCGGTTGGCATCCTCACGCCAAAATCTTTTCCTGTCCTGTATGGCCATTTTACTCAAACTGGTGGTACTTTATGGGCTGTTGCACTGCAGTGTTTTTGTAGTTTTTTCCCAGTTTTTCTGCTTTTTTTCAGTTGCATTGTTCAAATGTTCTCATCCTACTTTTTTTCTATAGTTTTTCTCAGTTGTTTACACACAAACACTGGAACTTGCATCACTTGGCAATTCTAAATCACACCTTTTTGCAAAACACTAACCCATTTGGCATTCAATTAAATTTCGAGAGTTGGAGTTGAATGTAATGTTTCATTTTGCAAGAGATTTTTATATATTTATAGATACAAGTTCTGTCTGTTGAATGACGAACAGTTTCAGAACACGTGTAAAAAAATAAATTTAAAAAAATCAGAAAAACGAACTGTAAGTAACCTTGTACTTTGACTTAGTTTATTTTTTAAGCTTTGTTTTGCATTGTTTCTACATGAAGTACGCACTTGAGCCCCATCCAAATGAAAAGGGTTTCAAGTGGTAAATGTTAGTCAGATGAATGAGGAAGGATTTCACATGCAGCAAAACAACTCATCCATACTGCAGTGTATGGAGGAGTGTGTGTAGTCAGCGTGTTCTCACAACACATCTTAGAAAAAATTCTGCAACCTTGGTTCATACTATACCTACACATGGCCAGCACTGCACATGCACCCAAATAAAATCAAACTAAATTAGTGCCAAGGTTAGGCAAATAAAACAACTTCGGTTGAGGTTAGGTTCAAGTTTTGGTCATGATTAAATAAGAAACTTTTGCTGAAAATTAACTTAACTCACAGCAGTAAACTTCTTCGCAATGATTTGGGAATTGAACTCAAGCCAGGTTAAATGCCCATCCACCACCACACCTGTATGTTCCACTGCGCTATTTGTACATCAAGCTACTGCCTGCTTCAGTCATGTGAGTTTCACCTCCTGTTTCACTTGATCCACACTTTCTTCATTTTAGTGCTGTATGGCTGTTTGTATTTCTGAATAGAAATACTAGTATGACATTTCCACAGAATGAATTGCACAGGCCTGTCATTTTGCAAGATCCAATTTTGATCACTACCTCTAAAGCTATCTTGCTGGCTATGTTGTTGTTGCACTGCAGCAGGGATTTTGAAAAAGTAACAAAGGAAGCGTAAGGGGAATGCTATGCCAATTCCCTGCTTCCTGTAGGTCAGACTATACTGTGTGTGTCTGTGTTTCTGTTATCCTCTCTGGCAGTGACTCACTGCCTCCCTTAAGCACCATGACGATTAACATTTACACTGATGGACAAGCAGTGTTGGGGAAGCTACTTTTTTTTTCTTTTTGTTTTTTTACAAACTACCATTTACTAAACGAAGTACAAGAAATTCAGCAGAGCTACCCTCAAGAGAAATATAGTTTTGTTAATTTAAGTTACTAGAATAAGGAGTTCAAATTACTTTATAAAAATTATCATATATGCAAAATGATACAACACAAATGAAATGACTGCAAAAAGCACTGAATAGGGTGTTACAAATATGTATTTTATTTGAAATCTAAAAACCCTAAATCTAAAAACCCTATCTTGGTTTGTCAAGGAAAAGAATAGCAAGGAATGTTACCTGATGGATGGAAGGATGGATGGATAGATAGATGTTGTTATTGCTCTAATATAGCAGTCATTAGGTTCAGTCTTAATCAGATAGGGATTAATACAGTCTTACCTGGACTGTAGCCCAGGGGTCAAAGGCCTTTTATTCTATAGGGAGATTTCTACACTACTTCTATTATGATAATACACATTTTTATGATGATGCTTGTGATGATGTTTTATAATTGTTTTTCACAACAGACTGTGCAAAACTCTAAAGGCAAAATTCTATACTCCCATACATACATCTGATGTTACATACTAAAATCCCATACAGCTTGCAAAAAATCTTTGTCAAATGAGCTAGCACATCATGCATCACATCATCACATCAGAATACTGGATATGTTCCTTGTTGAAATTTAGTCACTGCTGCATTTAGACATCAAACAAAAAATAATTCTCACCAAAACAGAGAATTCAATGGTCATTTTCTAATATTTAGATAATCAAAATAGCAATGAACAAAAGGTTTTCAGCCTTCAGTATTTCAAAGTATTTACAGTAAGCAGTCTCAGAGGTAATCTGGCATTAGTTTATTTAAATATATATGTATAAAAAAATGTAAATTACTAAAACAAATTCCTCCCTTCCTACAAACATTGTTCTTGCTTGTTCTTCATAATTAGGCAGTTTTCATGGCACAGACAACAAAGTGAATCATTTTGACAGCACTGCTGCACAGTCTCTGTTTAGCCAATTGTTTGGCAGGCCATGACAATTTAGCTATGCAGCCAAATTGTAGAGCTAACAACCACAGCTTCTTCATCGTGGTGAATGATGGTGAAATGCAGAATGGGAGGAGGAAAGTGAGTTTTCAAAGGGCTCTTTGTGCCTTAATAATTTACCCTGAGTAGATGAAACTTGCAACATCCTATTTGTTGTCTAAGCTCATTTGTTGTTGTGTGTAGAAATGATTAATAATCCATTTTTATCATACATAGAAAACCTGTCATTCTTATTTTCTTGACAGCAGTTTCCTACCATTTCTTTGTTGATTCACTGTAGAATTACTGAAGGGGCTTGCTCAAGTCCATCTTATTTGATTCTGTCTTGATTACTCAAGTAAACTCCAGTCACCCTGGGAATGATATTGTCTCTTATTGGTGAAACAGAATACCACAACGAAAGCTGCTGCTTGCTCTACTGTATGGAACTGAGTGCACTGGTGTAAATGGCAGTGGTGGAAAAAGTACCCAGCAATCATACTTGCACCTTGCACCTCCCTTCCTCATAGGTTGCTCCAGTCCTTCCTTGCTTCCTCCACTTAAAATGACCCTTTCTGCTTCCAGAACTTTAAACATAAGTAACTAAATGCACAAAGCATCCATCCCTGCCCTCGTATTTCCATTAGTACTCAGAAGAAGCTGGTTTTCAAAATTTGTGGAATCTAGCCTTGCTCTCCCAGAGCTGAAAACAAGCCCGTCCACCGTTCACAGAATGCTGGAAAGCATTCCCCTGAATTCCTTGAACAGGCCAAGTATCCATCCAGCTGTTTGGAGATTTATTTAGATTGAGCCGACTTCATGGTAGCAAAGAAGTCCTCTTCATCTGATCTGGTGGTGCTTTCATCTGCCTGCAGCAAGGGTTCCATCAGGCCTTCCTTGATGTAGTCCATTCCCAAAAAAAACAAGGGAGAGGGAAAGTTATAGCCTACAATATCATAACCAAATAATCCCAATAAGGTAATTCTACTAACTATGTTCAAGAACACAAACAACTTTTGTTTCATGTAGGCTATCATCCACACATCCATAAGTCAATGGATTTGTGTCAGGCATTTCCCATCCCTCCTCCATATCAACCATGAATGAGTGAAGTCAAGAATGTGGTTTACATGTGTAGTTCTCAAATGGATAGAGGTGTCAAAATACATCTATGCAATTTTCTTATTAGTATGATATGGTCATTAACCACATGCTGTCTTACCTATTGCAATTGTGTCTTCATCCGTGGTCCATGTGTTTCGGGACTTTGAGAGCCTTTTGTACATGTAGTTGAAGCGATTCTTCGGTCCCAGCTGTAGAGCATCCACCAGGGGTTTGCGGTCAAGTTTAGTATTCAGCAGGTTGATCGTTGGAAGTAGCCACCCCATCTGGACGTTAGTTTCATCCTGCAGAATGTTGATAGACGTGACTACCAGACTCATGGTGGCTGCATATTCGACGAGGAAGGCTAGTTCAGCTGGATTGAACCTGGGGGGAAAAATGGAAAACAAAAACAAATTTCCTGAACCTATACAAAGGAAATGACTAGCCATCTTACCTAATTCACCTTATTAATGATTTGATGGATCAATAATCTAGGGCAACAATATGTTTAACAGATATTAGTTCCCAAAAAAGGGTCAAGACACTGCTCGAGATTTACTTACTTACATTGGAACCTTGAAATCTGTGCAGACAGATCTGATGGCTGCCTCTCCTTTGTCTTTCACTAGTCTAAGGATTCTTTCCACAGCTAAACACATTTTGTTAAATAAATAATAATAAATTAAATAAAGCAGCTATAGTGAGCAGAGCTCTTCCACATTTGGCACTTACCAAATGTGGAATGGTACACTTTTTTGTAAGTGGCGTCTGATGTTGCTTTCTGTTGACACCAAGTTCAGTAGATGAAAGCCACATCTCTGTTGTTTCGGCAATTAATATTCCAAGCCTTCATTCAGAATACTGGAAACATCGACAAAGACGAAGACTTTCCAGCTGTTCCACTTCCCCGTCTTCCTCTCCTGGCTGAGACATTTCATCACTATGCGCTGTGTCGGGTACATTGTTATTTTCATCTTCAGAAAAAAACTTTTGACCCATTGTCTGTTGATGTTCTCACTATCTTGCCCCTGATGTCACAACACATCAAAGTTGTGGAAGCCAATTGTTTTCGGGCCAGAGCTGCTGAGCATCTGTTGAGATTGGCTGTAACGCCAATGAAGCTTCTTTTTTTGACAGACCGGCTGTCAGTGGTGGTCAACTTCTCACAAAGCCACAGTCAACTTCTTCATTTCCTTGCAGGATTCATCAATCCTCAAGCGTAGTGTAGGCCTTGATATCATAGTTATGCTGCAGATCCTTGACAAACTTACTGAATGGTTCTTTCTCAACAATGTCAAATGGTTGAAGCCCTTGGACCCCATTCTTCAACACAGCGTTGTCGAGGGATTTTTGGGAGACTGTTGGTTCAGTTATTTGATCTGCTTCATGAAGGAACTCTGTTTCCTCTTTAGTGAGTTTGATGTCAGTTCTCCATATTTCTTGACGTGGTTTGCATGCCTTCTCTGAAACAAAGAAAATGGGAGAAAAGACACCAATGTGGGTTTCCCTCCCACATCAGAATTGATTGGCTCTTTTAAAAACAGCTCAAAACCTATTTTTACTCCTGAGCTTTTTAACTGAACTTGATCCTATTCATATCTTTGTTGTGGGTGGTGATATATCAATGTCGGTGTGGATGCTTGTCCTTTCTGTGTGATTGTACATGTGTATAGATTTGGTTGTGAGTCTGTGCTTGTATCTTTTTCGCTCTGTTTGTTACGGAGCCCCCTAGGTGTCAAGGGGGAAAAAATGGTAATTTGTTCCCTCAAATTACTTAATTGTTTCCTCGATTTAGTAATACATGCTCTCGAATTAGTGATACGTTCAGGCTCTGTGTAGATGCGCTCATTTCCCTCTCTCTGGTTATGGTGGCTACATGATCACTGCGATCAAGTGAGCCGTGCTTTAAATTTTGGCATATGAAGTACAATAATGAACTGTTAGAGTTTGAGTCCATTCCATTTCCATTTAGACGGCGTCGCTCCACCGTCTTTGCCGCCAATGCTGTCTTTAACGTAATTATACCAGTACGTGCAACAAAAATTAAATCGCGGCTCACTTAAACACAAAGCCCACAGTATATCCAGGTATTTCAACCCGAGATCAAAATAAAACTGTATTACACCCATGTTGATAACACTGGTTTCATTCTCTTGGTGCTGTTAGTTGTGTGTGTTATTTATTGAAATTAATATTTGTCCTCCTAATATTTGTCCTTGTCCTTAGCTTCCTGTTTTGGCTTGTTGTCTTCAGTAATTTGAAATTTCCCCCCCAGATTTCATTTTGTAGCGAGTAATGAATGTGTCTGGGGAAATGTATCGGAGTAAAAGTATACATTTTCTTTTGAAAATGTAGTGAAGTAAAAGTATAAAGTGGAAGAAACAATGAATTACTCAAGTAAAGTACAGATATGTTTTAACAGCAGTGATTTATTTCGGATATATTTATACATCTTTTTTAGAGAATATTTCAGCCTGAAGCACAAGAGACCCCACAGGAGTACATATTTATGGATGGATTTATGGCAGGATTCAACCTGACCAAGCGAAAAAGATATTGGCTACTGTGCCATTGTGGATGTCCCTGGTCGGTGTGAAGGCAATGTTATTACAGCCATCATGGGGTCCTCCACTGCCATGCCACCCTGGGCCCATATAACAGTGAAAATCTGTCTGCATTCCTGTCTAATCTGAGACTGATTAAGACCTGGGATGCCAGCTGAATGCAATCAACTACCTGGTAGGATAGAAAACCAGCTGCTGTGTGCTGCCGAGCTGACGGCCACTAGTAGCCAGATGGACACTAGAGTGCTAATGTTAGCTTACTGACACTTGGCTGTTAGCTTCATGTTAGATACCTACAAGCTACAGCTAAACTCGTCATTTTCCAAACACAATGCTTGACATTATAATCATTATTATAAACTAAAAGTCTCTTGTGTCTCCAGTCTGCTAGTTAGTTAGTTAATTAGTTAGGTCTTTTCAGGTTCATCCTCCCATTCTGTTTATTTGGGCTGCTGAACATTAAATGCATAAAAAATCATTTCCCTCCACATGATACGTCTTTATTATTTAAAATTTCAGACATGGTTTACCTTAAATTTCAGAAAGTGTGTTTAAAAATGAGATTTTGAATTTGTACCTCTATATATTTGACTAATTTCTTATTTGTATTGCAATAGCCGGAAGGTTGAAAGGCATAGGGGAAGCTCTGGCAAAACTGATCCTAGGCCAGTAAGGGGTACATATTGCTCCAAAGATGGGGGTGGTAAGCTCTACATTATCTCTGTGCGTCTGTGTTTGTTCACATTATAATTACCCTTTGTACAACCAAGGCTGAACAAGCACAATGTGAGACAAGATGAGAGAAAAGAGCAATGAGGACAGGAGAAGGGAGACAGCAAAAGGAGAGGACAGGCACAGCAGGAGATAAGGAGATGGGGGGACAGATGAGTGATGAGCACATATTGTATATCATATAGCCTTTAAAGTTTTATTAGTTTATTTTGCACAACCTGAACTGAAAATAGAGAAGAGGATAGAGACAAAGAGATGAGGGAGAGGAGAGAAATAAGAGGAGGCAAGAGAAGAAGGGAGGAGAGAAGAGAGAGACAGCAACTGTCACTCTCCACCTGCAGCTGATGCTGCATTCATGTCATATGGGAGTTACCGTAAATACGAGCTTCCGACTGGGAAAAACTGTTCACGTCAACCTCCTAATGGTAATTTCAAATAGCTAATAGGGGAGCTTTTGAAAGGCTCTGATATCTCCTATAGTACAAATAACGGAAGAATTTCAAGCATGGCTGATGGAATATACTAAAGTCCACAGTCCAAGGTAATTGAGTTGAACGCATGAACGTATCTAGGTCGGAGCAATGGGAAATCACTAACCTGAAGTAGACAAACCAGGTTGAGGGAAAGTGCATACAATAGACCAAGCACCAAAATATGCCCAGGAATGCAAGGTACATTGGCAAGTATTTGAGGGTGAATTTTTCCTTTAAGCATTGATTTAATTAGTCAGCCTCAGTACAAACCACTTATATAGACCACTTATAGACGTGGTCCTTCTCTCTGTTGGCCATCACTGTCCATCACTCTCTATAATAAATCTATTTCTGCCACTCTTTTTCTCTCTCTCCCTCCCTCACTCTTGTGATGATTTTTCTCATTCAGCCGTGAAAGCTCTCACTAAAGTATTCATAGCTGTTGGTGCTCCAAGGACGCTACGTGAGGTCAGTCTTACAGCCTCAATAATACACATGCCACCCAGGTCACTGCCTACACAGAAAGGTGGGATGAAATAACAATAAGGCTGCTTTGTAGCCATAGAAAGCCTATAGCTATTTTATATAAAAATGGATTATGGATTGGGGAAAATTAAGTGGAAAATAATGAGGTAGGGAAAAGTTTATTACTGGACAATGTTTCATTGACTGGTAATTAATTATAAAGGTCTGACAATTTATACAGCTGCATTTCCTCTGCAATGTCCAGTTACTCACTGCCAACAGTCATCATTGAAAAAATAAAAATAAAACATTAAACAAGATTTAATTGTTTCAAGCCAGTAGGTACCACATCTATCATTTAACAAAGACAGACACTTGACATACTTTTACATACTGTTTACATACTTTACCCTTTATTACCCCGTAAAGGTAAGCGCTGCTGGGTTATGCGACCTTGTGTGTAGCTTGTTTGTTAGTTGCTAGTTTGCTAGCTTGTTAGCTGTGTAGTTTGTATATATCTCTCTTTCTCTCTCTCTCTCTCTCTCTCTCGCTCTCTCTCTCTCACTGATACGTGACAGGGTAGCCTAGACCGGCAAGGTTGTGGTTGACGATGCAGACCCATCTCCCACTTCCCATACCTGTATCACACCACGATCAGATCTCCCAAATATCTCTCTTTCTCTCTCTCACTGTTACTATTCCTCTCCGGGGTAGAGCCGGGGTAGCCTAAACCGGCAAGATTGTGGTTGACGACCTTGGCAGGCATTAGATGGTGAGGGTTAAAGGGAGTTGTGAGGTGGTGGCGTAGAGGGGTGTGTTTCCAGGACGCTGGAATACACAGTTAAGCCTTCTTGAGGTGTCGTGGGCCTAACTTAACGAAACATCG
>CABFOQ010031977.1:0-11377 GCA_900660455.1 Gephyroberyx darwinii
TGTACTGAATCAACTGCTTATCTGAACAAAAATGGAAATTCAAAGACAGTCAAGAAGGAAGAAATACAGATTCTGTACAGTGCCACCATGACAAATAGTCCCAATTAAAGATTTTTTTTTTTACTGGCAGTCACACAAAATCAAATTTTAACAATGTCTTCATTAAACACTGTTGATCATATATGTATACAAATAAAGGAACATTTGAATTCCTACAATATGGAACAACTTGGTAGTAAGCAGAAGAAATGGCAGCAGGTGTCCCATTGGTTGTATAGGCATGACTGCGATTGGCTAAAAACAAACTTGTCATCTTTGTTGCTCGATTTGCCCCAATATCATATAGCCTCAAAAGTCCTTGAATAATGTTAAATAAAACGCTCAATTCAGTTCACTTAATTATGTTGCTCTATTTTTCTATCGAGACATCTTAGATTCATCCTGATGAAACTTGCAGACTGATGCCACTAATTTATGTAGTTAGCATGTGATGTCATCTGACCCTCACGATAGCGTCACCAAAGACCAATTTAAACCAGGAAAAAGTTAACTTCCATATGGCCCAGATAACTAACATTTGCATTGCCAGCAGCAAGGGAATCCTTACCGACTGCAAAACACACATCAAGCATGAACAAATAACTTGTACAAGCTATTGGGTCCCATTTGTTTAGAACTCTTCAGTTGTATAGTTTCAGATATCGGAGGAAGGCCACACTGACTGATGGTAATTTTGGTCAAGTGCCATCTACCGATATTTAATGGTTTCTTCAGTGGTATTTTTAAATATTACATTTTAGCTAGGCTACTAAGGAAATGCCCAAAAAGTAATGTGTGAACGTATTAAAATGAATTAGACAGTTAAGAGCTGATAACCAGGAGCTTATCGGTGCTTCAGTACTTGACCCCAGTCGTTCTCCAAGTAAGTTCAGCCACGTGTATCTGGGTCGACTCACCTGTATTGTCGTCCTCTGTCCTGCCTCGGTTTAGCTGCGCAGCGTTTTCTTTGGATGCGAGACTCTCCTTAAACATAACCCAATGACAAATATTAAATTAAGAAATAAAACCAAAGAAACAACCTAAGAGACAAAGAAAGACGCAACAAGCGTGTGAGCCAATTTCACAGAAATGGATTAAACCTAGACCCAGGCCAAGGAACAATTTTAACAATTCGGATTTTATATTGAAAATTCTACCACGTTTGTTTTCGATAATTGAAATTAAAAGCTGGATCAAACGATTCTCTTTTGTCTCCATGACACCAGGTAATCTTAAACCTGTGCAACTTTTTTTCCCGGTTTCTTTGGAACATCAAAGTTGACTGATTTCATGGACCAGATTTCATGGATTGTTATACCCCTAATACACAGTGAAATGACATGGGATGACTCTGCTTAACTCCTTGGGAAATTGGCTCAATGAAATACAAGTTATTCTGGGTCAATGTCTTCTTGACATTTCATGGCCATAGTCTAACAGAGTCAATACACAAGATGCTGCAATGTAAGTTCATAGGGTAATTTAAACTGAAATACTGAGGGAAAGAAGGAAGGAGCAAATCATTACAATAGGGAAAAAAAGACAGTAGCTTTAAACTGGGAATGAAATATTCTACAGGCTGAAACATCAGAAAATTACATCAGAGTTGTATAGATGGCAACTGGCAACAGAAATGCAAGCAACTGGCAGAATTGACACCCTATATAAACTACTGAATGGCTAATGGGGATACTACCAACACCACGATAATGAATGAATGAAACCAAGCGACTCATTTTGAGATTGTATATATGTTCAATATACATATTGCATATAGTGATATTTTAATGTTTTTATAATGCTTACACTTATTTCATACTGCATGTTTTCATATTATAGATCTTTTTTTTGTCTCTACTGCCGCTATTTTACACACCCTAATAATGTAATCCATACTTTTTCCCCATACATTTCTACTCTAAATGCTATAGTATTACAGTTTATGTCTATAGAGATCCTTTTAATAATGTGGGACCTCCAAATCTTAAAGTTGAAAACGAATACAGCATATTAGATATTTTGTGCTCAGCTAAATCTGATTAGGTGGATTTGAACCAATTTTAAGTTTAGTGTGTTGTAATGGCGTTTTACCTCAAGGGTGTCAGAATTGAACTGTTTTCCATACAGCATGGCCTGGAAGTCCTCCAAAGTACAATCAATGCTGTCCAGATAGTCCATCAGTTCCATCCTGAGGAGATACGTACATTGAAAAGACCAGGCTGAGAATTATATGTCAAATTGAAATGATACACATAGAGATCTACATTCTGCTTGACCTATGCTGAGGACATCTACCAGTGCCAATCAAGCTAATCCAATATAGTGAAAAGCAGAGCTATTCATAAGCAGAATCATGCAAATGTGGAATGATTATTTGAATGAATGAAGTTAATGAGCCTTTAATTGGAGAGGGTTAGGGCCTCTAAGGACACACTCACACTAGGCTATCCGTACCGTGCCCGGGCACGGTTGACGCCCAAAGTCTGGTTCGTTTGACTAGTGTGATCGCTCCGCACCGTGCCCGGGCACGGTTCACTTAACCGTGCTCGGGCCCGCTTGAAGAGGTGTGCTCCGGCACGGTTCACTTGCATTCGGGCTAATGTGATCGCTAATCGTGCCGGAGCACGGATCCCGAACATGTCAATGATGCGACTGTCCCATAAAATCGATGATTTATTGATGAACGTGAATTGTAGTCGGGAGTAAAGTCGCAAATTCCTCCGTCAACGTCAGCTGCCTCCGTAAAAATCTTCTTATACGTGCAGCACGATTAACTGAAAATCGCTGCGTTGCATGATCGATAAATCTATACGCATGTGAGAGGGCCATGTCTCACTGCACCCAAAGAGACTCCAAATAAACCACAAAGTAAAATTATGAATTCCACTGTGCTGTGCAAAAGCTCTTTTCTTCAACACAAGAAGTTACATCGTGATGACGTAAACGTGCCCGGGCAAGGAACGTTTAAGTGCAGTGTGAGCGCAGGCCAGCGGGGGAGTGGGGAGGGGGGGCAATCGTGCTCCGGCACGGTTCAAGCCAACCGGGCCTAGTGTGAGTGCGCCCTAAGAGTAGGGAAGACCGGGGCACTGTGGCACAGGGACACTTTGGGACAGACTAAAAATAGAATGTTTCCACTGGTGAAACATGCTGTGAATTATTCACAGACCTAGGTGGTCCCTACCTTAGAGTCTAGATGACACAGCATGTTTCACCAATGGAAACGTTCTATTTTTAGTCTGTCCCACAGTGCCCTACTGTGTGGTCGTTTGGGGAAAACTGAAGCACTCCTAGTATCTTGCTTCTTTATGAATTCTGGCGATTTTGGGAAGAGAAACATTATGCAAATTAGTATCCAAAATAATAATTTATAAAACACACAAGGCAAGGGACATTCAAAAGACTGCTGACCCCCTGTATGGCTGTTCTCAATCAAAATGTCTTCCTCCTGTCACACGCTTTTCCCTAATATCATTCAGTAAACTGCCTACCATAAACTATCTACCATGGAACTTACTTCCCCAGCAAGTTGATGTTCTGGGATATGGCTCCGTTTTCATTCAGTATCGAGTCCATCATCTTCATCGGGTCTTCCAGGCTCAGGCCTGAAGGCTTGTTGAGCTGCAGAGCGCTGCTGGCCGGTACACTACCGTCTAAACAGGCGCTCCTTCGGCCCTCCTCTTCTTCTGTTGATGCGCCGGGGTCTGTGCGTTTCATGTCCTCTGTGCAGGTGGTGCTGACCTCTGTCTCGGCCGGTAGCACTGTGCAGCTGTCTAACTCCACTTCCACAATCTCTATATCACTGGGAGGGGAGGGAAATTAAAAGCACTGGCATTAAGGAATTGTATGTATTTATTGAGCCTTTCTAAAACAGAATAATCTACAAACCAAACTAAATTAACTGTAATGTTATGTTCTCACTATCCCGCTTTTTTCATGGAGAAAGTGCTGCCTCGACTGCATTTTGTGCTGATAGTGAAAGCAGGTCATGCAACACTTAGCAGGAACTCCCACAACGCAGCCAATGTGCTTCCATACTGACTCTTTATGATCAGAGTTTCTACTACCAACTTGTCTACCGGTAAAGTCCATGTGTTGGAAATTATATAGTTGGCCGAGGCAAGATTGTCTTATCTCGGCAAGACAATACAATACACTAAAGGCCGTCTGGAGGCCTCTTTTACAATACAATACAGGCTTAAATCAATAGAAAATTAGCACAAGAGACATGGTGTTCACAGGTCTAGAGGAAGATGAGACAGAATTACTTCCACTCAACTCAATTAACATAGGGACAACAGACAGAGGCAGAGAGGGAGATGTTGGGGATGAAAGGATCTATGTAAAATAGTACATGGATGAGTTTGTATAAAGGAACTGTATCTGCTTGGAATTCTTCAGAGTATCCTCGTAGGCAGTGATGCTTGCGGATATCTCTCCCTTTCAGTGCTAAACTCTATTAAATACTCATTGAATCCTTTGACATAGTTTGTTGCAGCTTTCTTCTTACAATCATCACCAGGACCAAGAAATAATTCATAACATACCATGTAAGCCTCATCAGCTTAATATTCAAATTCAAAACAGAAAATTTAGTGCAATATTATAAAATCTCAATTTGCTGCCATGCGGATAAATGCACTGGAAATTTGACTCCTTGGCATTTGAACTCAGCTTAATGTCTGAGATCAGTATTTCAATATTATTCATATAATATTCAACATAAAAATAACTGAGGTATTTTTCATTTCAACAAATGCAACAAAATTTGATTTTAGAATACTACACATTTTTTAATTTTTCTATTTTGTATTAGAATATCAACTGTGATACCATGGTAAAATGTAATGTTCCAATAGCATTTTTCCTTCCCAATACTGATTCCGATACCGAGTACCGATCCTATACCAGTGTGTTAAAAAAAATTATATAATTAATATTTGTTAACAGCTGTGTACTACTAACCCTGTATGGATGTGATATGATTGATGCGTCTTCAAATGTTTTATAAGATTGCTGGTGAAATTGGCACCACTAGTACCACCCCTCGCATACACTGTAAAAGTTTAGACAAATCTGTGTATATATATATATATATACACATATATGTATATAGGCTGGACAGCCAACTCCATCATCAATCAGGGTGTTTTACTTTGAAATTTGTTTTATTTTGAAAATTGACCGGATGCTCTATGCCGTTCCTGAACCGGTCTGAACGGTCAAATCGGTTAACATGGGCGCCGAAAGGAAACTGGCTGTGCCGTGATCACGCGAGCAGGAGCCTGGCTGTAGAAGCGCATTTCTCCGCACCGGTCACCAAGCATCGCTGGTTTTCAATGTAGGGGTTTGGTGTCTCTCCGCACATGTTGTTGTTTGCCTGTGTAGCGTAAATGAGCTATCACCACATGATAAATTACGTGATATCAGATCGGTGCATAGGCTCGATACCCGATCCAGCATTTTAGGCTGTATCGGAGGCATTTCTGATACTGGTATCGGAAATGCCGTAAAATTGCCGTAAAATGGTGGAGATGATTGGTTGCCTCTATCTCACACCAATTGTATTGTTAGATTGTTAGTGCTAGTATTTCTCATAATTAAGACAACATTTCCCATAAATCCTGTTGCTTCCTTTTTCCATCTTCCTTTCTCGCCTTCAACCAACTACCATTGCCTGAAAGCTTTAGCTCAGTTTGTGCTGGAAGAACAGTGCCCTCTTCCTGTTTTGTGCTGGAAAACAATCGAGCAGATTTCCTGCCATATCCAACCCATTGGCACACAATGTAAAATGTAGCGTAGAGGCCAGTAGAGGCTGCCAATCTTCTCAGCGATGGTCTTGTTCACCATAATTGTTTAAAAATGAATGTTGTAATGATTCATTAGTGTTAAAATGATACGCATAGCACCTTTACGCTGATAAGTGACCCGGTACTTTCTCCATTATCATTCTGATTGTTGTTGTACTAGCAAACTGTGAGCTGTGAAATGCTGTTGCCTAAAAAGGCAGAGCAGACACAGCGTTTTTTTAAAAGCAGCCACTTTCCACCTGCTTTGCAATTGCATCCTATTTTCTTTCATGTATAAAATGTGGTAGATGTTTGAAAGAACTAGAATAGTGTGAACACCACCTAAGGAGTTCCTACCTTTGGTCGGGGACCCTGGATAAACCCTCGGTGATCTCAGCTGTTACCTCGGAGTCCTCATCCGTCACATCACAGATGATAACATCGTCCGATATTTCTGAGGTCTTCACATTTAGACTGTTGACAGATGACTAGGGAGTAGGGAACAAGTCAAAATCTGGACTTATAGAGATGTTTCCCAAGAGAAAAATGTGTCCCAACAAGCCAAGGCCACATTCATGGACGACAGCTCTTCAATACAAGGCCTTCTCGTCGGAAAGACTTCTCTTTAACGGCATTGTAAAAATACAACTCCACACACAAGCATTTGTCAGTGCAACCATATGACATTGGGCCATATGCATTTACTGTGGGCAGTCATTACAATGTCTATGTAATTGTTGGTATTGCTGTGTACTTACCTGCTCCACACACACATTGTCATCATAGATCTGATGAATGTATTTGGGCTTCTTTCCATTGCTGTTCATAAGGAGTGGCCTGGCAAGGAAGAATAATGATGATGCATATGTACTAGGGATGCAATGACACATTCAGCTCACAGTTCAGTTCAACCATAAATAGGGTGACTAAACTTTTTAAGACCTTTTTAATGCCAAAATAAATAATGCCAATTGCATCCCTATATAAGCCTGAAGGGTGAAACAAAACAAAGCAAAAGTCAAGTATAGGCCTACATCTGCGTAACCAGGGAAATTTCTCACTAAAAGCATAGTGCAGAGAAAACAGACTCAAAATCAATGACCCAAGTTAAAACTTGCTTGCCTTGTGTTCTAACCCCTTTTTGAACGTGTATGGTGGGCAAGATTTCAGCCACTTTCACAGGTTAGTAGGCGACACAGTTTGTTATTTGCATACAAATGTGAACTATCACAAATACTAATCTATTCTGAATCATCAATAAATATTACGGCAACGATCATGTCTTTTAAGGGCTAATTTTGATTAATGATGTTCCTACAGTGTGATCGGCTCATCACTTTCTACTAACACATCATGAAGAACTGCATAGCAAGCAGGAACATTAAAGTGGCAATCTAGTACTGTGCTTAACAGCCTGAATGAGTTATTACATGTTAGCGTAGTGCTTGATGAAAAAGGTTTTCATCGTGTTCGATAAATTCAGCTGCTTCTAATCATATATGAAATTCATATCACAACATCAGAAATCAATATATGAGAGCTGTATATGTTTTGACAGCTTGCGTGATTTTGAGACGGTGATTGAGAAAGTCAATTATTATTATAATCTGCCGATTATGATTGGCGGCTGATTGATCAGTGCATCCCTAATATAAATATGTAGGTGCAGAAGTGGGGTCATTGGTGGCTCCAGCAGTTTTAACTCACAACCCATGTAACATAATCTGTAATCTCACCTTTTTCGCTTTAAATTCAGAATGCGGTTGTTCTGCACCAATGTGACAATGAAATGTATCAGCTGAAAAAAAAAGTAAAAAGCACATTAGATTAAACATAATAAGCTATAAGCAATTCTCATTCTGTGATGCTGTGTCATGGTGAAAACAATACACGTAATGCTAACGTACCTTCTTAATGAGTTGCTGCTGGTGGACGTGTTTCTGTCTTAGATCTGAGATCTCCCTCCATAGTGCTTCATTCTCCCTGGAAAACCAAACACATAGCACATTAGGCATATTAAGAAGGAAAAGGTGCTCAATCCTGATCCTTATTTTGGGTCTGTTTCCACTGCTGCTTCCAATACCAGCTCCCCTTTGAGTGTAGGAGTGTATGTATAATGCATGTAAATTGTACCCTGGAACCTGGTATAGTCAGCTTACACTATGCTTTGTTTTGGCTACGGCCAGTCAGGCCATGAATGCCATGTCGTTAGGTCTTATATGGGTTATATCATATGGGAATTATCAGCCAGACCCAGTCACATTGGGACCAAATTTAGTTGTTCTACATACAGTAGAAACTTATTTATCCAAACCAACTTGTCCACAGTTTCTAGAGGCTTCAGAAAGACAAATTTAAGACTTTTCTAATGTTACCTGGAATTAAGACTAAATTTAGAAAACAAACTGGCAAAAACAACCATTTCTGATTGAACATCAGTAATGTAAGCTGTGAAATTATAAATGGACACCAGGAAATTAATTGTTAAGGGACATGAAGTCAAACTGTATTTAGTAAAACAGATAGGATGCATAACGACTACTAAACCTGTTCTGTACTAATGTAAGAGTGGACATGCAGCGCAAAGAAACCTGTCATTGCATGGTGAAAAAAATAAGACCTCTAATAACTGGCTGTAGGCAGCACTTGGTAAACGCACTCTATATTAACATTTGCATACACAAACAGTCCTGCCATTGTAGTGTAGTGAGGGCACACATTGCCATGTCTTCCCGATCTAATCATTACAATTTTCACAATTCCCCACAGTTAAACACTACTGGCACGGTTACCAGTACAATCATTCCATCTTTTACTTTTCTTATTGTGTGTCACAAGTACCGTGATCTGAGTTGTTTGCTGTCTGTCATTCACCTCTTCTGTTGTGGTGGAGTGGTTTCCGCTGGGTCCTAAAGCGAGCCGCCAAATCTGGGCTGGCTACATTGAGCAGTTTTCCGCCTCGCACATGCATGCTCTTATTGGAACGCGCCATTATTTATTATTTGTGGAAATAAGTTGGATTTTTAATGTCTTTCAAATGTTCAATGTTCAAATGTTTTGATAATTACATGTTATAGATATTATAACCATACATGCCTAGAGATAGTTATTTTCATACTTGGAATGCTCCTGGGGTGGGGCATTAACTAATTAAACTGTCAAGTTATGCCTCTCGGTTTACACTCCTTAACACTGGATTTATGACATTTTAATACATCTAAAGATCTTAAATTTAGATTACTTAGAGTTTTTAAAGGCCCACAAACAAGCAAACAGAATATGTGGCAATATAGAAATTTACTCTATGGGTTGCGCTTTATTGTTGGAATTTATGCAACTAAGAGCATGGACACTGCAAATATGAGGAGAGCATTTCAGTATAGATGTGCACGCAGGTTCTTTTGTTCCAGATTTACAATATAGTTTGTGTTTATAACAGTTCTTCCAACTTCCCTCCATCCATTCCTTAGAGAATAAACTGTACAAGGTTTCACACTGACCTTTTTAGTGTTGCCAGCCTGGCATCCATGCTCTCCTGTTTGCCGTGGACATTCTGGACACTAGCCAGGATCTTTGTCAGGTCCTCCTGTCTAATCTTACTTTCCTCTGGCCGGGCATTAGAAACCTGCAAGGCATAATCATATATCACATACATATACATACATATATCAGCCGTCGTATTAATGCTACCACGGCCTCGTTACTATCTGAAAAATTGCCCAGTTTTCTCACACCACTCTCTGGTCATGTTGGCTCACTTGACAATTTCACCAACGAACTCAACACTAGCCTTACCAATGCACTTGACTCAATCGCCCCATTAGTCACTAGAAAACACCACGCTAGGGAATTTGCACCATGGTTTACTATTGACACTTGTGCACTTAAACAAGTCTGTAGAAAACTAGAGCGTAAATGGCGACTGACCAAACTCGAAGTCTTCTGGCTTGCCTGGAATGATTGCTAAATTACAAACGCGCACGCTCATCAGCCAAAACTGCACACTTCTCTAGGTTAATCAGTGCACATAAAAACAACCCAACGTTTCTATTTGACACTGTTGCTAAGCTTACAGAGAATCCCTCCCTCTCTGATAGCTCTCTGTTTTCTCTGAATGATTTCATGTCTTTTTTTACTCAGAAAATCACGCTGATTAGAGATGAGATCACCAGTATACTCCACTGGTGGTGCCGTCTCACCCCTGAAAAGTTCACTTGGTGTTTCCCAGGCTGAATGTCTTTTCTCAGTTTGATTCAGTTTCCTTAGACACCCTCACCAAGTTAATTCTGTCGTATAAACC
Organism: Gephyroberyx darwinii; assembly: GCA_900660455.1. Taxonomy (NCBI): domain Eukaryota; kingdom Metazoa; phylum Chordata; class Actinopteri; order Trachichthyiformes; family Trachichthyidae; genus Gephyroberyx; species Gephyroberyx darwinii. The sequence goes on from CABFOQ010031977.1 coordinate 10,126, forward strand.
CACGACCTGCATGCTAGACCCTCTGCCTGCTAAACTGCTTAAAGAACCTTTCCCTATCCTAGGACTCTCCATTCTCTATATGATCAATCGGTCGCTCTCCACTGGCACTGTGCCCTCCGCCTTTAAAACAGCCATGAAAAAAAACAAACCTTGATCGCGAAGCACTTCAGAACTATAGACCAATCTCAAATCTGCTGTTCCTCTCCAAAATACTTGAACGAACGGTAGCCAATGAACTTATGGATTTTTTGTCAAAAAACAACCTATTTGACCCCTTTCAATCTGGCTTTAGATCTTTCCACTCCACCAAAACTGCACTCACAAGAGTGGTCAATGATCTTCTGTTAGCTATTGACTCCAACTCAACCTCAGCACTATTGCTGCTTGACCTGAGTGCAGCCTTTGACACAATTGATCATACGATACTCTTGAATCGTCTTATATTGGTATCCGGGAATCAGAACTTTCTTGGTTTAGGTCCTATCTACTCGATAGATCACACCGCGTCTTTTACAACAACATGACCTCAGAGTGTTGCAATATGGACTTTGGTGTGCCACAAGGCTCTGTCCTAGGACTACTACTATTCTCTATCTATATGTTACCATCCGGTGATGTCATTCACAAATTTGGCACTGACTTCCACTGTTACGTCGATGACACCCAAATTTACATACCCATCAAACCAACCGATAACACCCAATTTCTAAAACTAGAGGCCTGCCTATCGGAGGTAAAATGTTGGATGTCCCTAAACTTCTTACTACTTAATGGCAACAAAACTGAGATGCTGATTGTAGGACCAGCTAGACATAGACATTTGTTTGAGAATAGTACTTGATAGTTGTGCAATCTCCCAGAGCCCATACGTTAAAAACCTTGGGGTAAAATTCGACCCTACCCTCTCATTCGAGTTGCATATTAAGGAAACCACTAAAACAGCGTTTTCTCATCTTCGCAATATTGCCAAGATTCAGCCCATGCTAACAGAGGCAGACGCAGAAATTTCAGTACATGCCTTTGTATCATCGAAAATCAACTATCGCAATGTACTCTATCCAGGCTTACCTACTAGGCGCCCTAAAAAACTACAACTGGTCCAGAATGCTGCTGTCAGAATCCTGACCAAAACTAGGAAATTCGACCATATATTATGCCCATCCTATCCTCACTACACTGGCTACCAATTCAGGCCAGGTGTGACTTCAAAGTGCTTGTACTTACATATAAATCATTACACGGGGAGGCACCG
>CABFOQ010031978.1:8819-23355 GCA_900660455.1 Gephyroberyx darwinii
TTTAACTTTTTTTTTTTTTTTTTTTTTTTTTAAATAAAGTTTTGAAAGTTTATTATTATTACTGCTACACCAAGTTATTGTACAAAGGAAATTATTCATTGTGTGAGCTAGATAGAATTTAGAGGGTTGTGAATGAAGGTTCCAAGGTTGTTTCCTCATTTGACATTTCCACATTTTGCACATCCTGTATAGAAACTAGCTGTGAACTCACAATTTTTTCCTTCATATTTGCATGTTCTTCTAATATCTAATATATTGCATACATCTTGATATTTTTATATTGTTCCATACTGCATATATGTCTTTTGTATATTTTCATATTGTACATATTTAAGGTTTTCTCAGTATATTTTACTGCTGTTTTTTTTCCATTTTCAAACTAACACAACCCACATTCTAGTGTTGAAATTGTCGGTTGTGTTATGTTTAAATACCCCTCATTTGTTCTAGTCTTATACGATATACACACTCTATTTTTCTATTCTGTATCCTATTACTATTTGCTGCTGCAACGACACAGTTTCCCCCCTGGGATCAATGATCCTCAGTATCCATCCCTGCTGTTTTGTGCCTGAGTACAAGTTGAACCACTTCAAGTGTCAGGGGTTCAAGCCAAAACGAAGATTTACCCCAATGATCTGATATATTACCAAAAAAATAACATGGTGTAAAGGCGTATGCCCAACTTTCATGTGTAACTACTACATGGAAAAAATGCATTTTTGCCAACTGTTCCTTGGTAATTACGCTTATTACAAAGATCAAAAGACTAACCTCCTTCACATAAACTCACTCGTTCTGTAATCACACCTTATAATTGAAAATTGGGATGCCTTCAAATGAGCGCCATAATTACCATCGCCAACGAGGGGAAGCCACTTCATAACCACTTCAAATTTCAAGTACTTAGAGCTTCCCGATGAGTAATTGGTCTATCACAGTGAAAGGAGGGAAAGATGAAGTTCCCTCATCATCTTCACTAGCCTCATAACAATCACCATCATCAGGATTGTCATCATATATTTTGTTGTCTACTGAAACGTTCTTTCAGGTGACCCAGTTTACCTTTTTATGTTTTTTATGTTTCCCCTTTACTTTTTTCCAAGTAAAGGGGAATATTATCCAAGTGCAAATGCAATAATATTGTCAAAAAAGTGCATACAATATCAAAGCAAATCACATTTTTAGGCTTCATAAATGTTTGTGACCAATACATCTTCAACTGCAATCGCTTCTTCTCAATAGTGTTTCATTAAGATCCTGCACGAATATGTACATTTTCTGTGATCAGTTTTGTTGGTCATTATCTAACAAGCAATTATGAGGACTGCAGAAAAAAGGAATGCGAAATGTCCCAGTTGCAGTTTGTACCTTTATAAAGGGGATCTGCATAAACACAGGAGGAAGCATTCCACTTCAGTGACATTACAGCAAAATACCATCTAAAAAGCCTGTGTATTGATTCTGTGGCAGCACACAAAACGTGGTTTGTGAACTTGATGACCGTCACACTGTAGCAGCTCTCAAAAGAAGGGCTGATTTGCCAGTTAACCAGTGTTCCCGTCTGCTTTCAATTGATTATTCCTCTTCATGTGTTAAAATAAAGAGGATCTGAAATCTAAGGCCTTGGAGGAAATGGTATAACAAACGAGAGGATTGAACTAGAGACGAAAGCCAAGTGTCAACAAATAATAGAGAACGCCATTAAAAATGGAGCCCTTGTTGCTGTAGTTGACCTGCGGGGTACAAAACATTCCTTGTAACTATCAATATTTGAGCGCAAAATCTTGCAGTACAGCAGGTTGTGAGGAGTCATATTTCTACTTGCAATACTTAGGAAAACTCATGGCGTTGTGTGTTACCAGTTTGCAAATTCATTGGAAAATGGTATCTCTTTCAAACTCCTTTCCACTTGTGCCAAAAGGTGTGGTGCCCCAGGGTGGGGGCGCTAACCCTAGTCTGAGTTGACAAATAGATACGCCAGTTGAAACTACTGGAATGTTCTTCACCATGCAGAAAGATGTCCAGACATTGCCTTAATCTCCGATCAGATGTGGGCCGTAGCCCACTCCGAAACAAAAACACGCCACCGTTTCTTCTCTGTTCAACAATCCAAAATCAGCCCAAAGGAAACCCCAAACCAGACAAACCTCCCTGGCCTAAACATACAGGTACACCTGTGATTGGCAGCCTGACATGACTGATGGGACACCAAGAGAAGAATCATTTATATACAAAAGAAATTGCTTTGCCAGATGACATCACACTTACGGAGACACAGCTACCTAAGAAATTGTGTTTTGCAGAGAGGTTGGCATTTTAATCCATTGTGGTTTTATTTATTCATTCTGATAGGATGCTGTAAAGTTTATGCTCTATTGTTTTGTATTTCCCCTTTAAAGTCTATAATTAATATTTACCTTTCAAGATTTTTTATTTTATTTTGAGAGGAAAAAGTAATGCTCATTTTAAAAAGGACTACACCGACGTTTTGGGAACCCGTTGGTCAACTTGTCCTTTATGTGCCAAACCCTTTGAGAATTTCACCAAACTGTCACAGTTGGTTGTGCAGAGACAGGGTCAAATCCACAGCAATCACAACAGTTCTGCACAGCAAGTGGAAAAGAGTGCAACTCATTGTGCACACACTGAAAACCAGCGTGGGGAGCATTGTGAGACCTATTCAGACATCTGCTGTCGAGCCCTGCGGGTCAACAACCACTTCAGGTGCGTTTCTATAGCTGGAGCAAAAAGGTTTGTGTTTTAATGCAGCGGAGGGGTCTGGGTAAGTATAAAGCAATGCACTTATTGTCTTCCCACAGGCAAGATCTGCGGTAGATCTGTATTTCCATCTCCAGTCACAGCTACCCTTTGTGTTGTAATACTAAACGAGTCAGGAGGCAGAATTATGTAGTGTTGAAGGAAACGCGTTTATGGTTTCCAGTATTCATTTCATTTGTTGACTGCATGGATTATTTAGTGATGCAAGAGAAGTTTTCATGCGAGCGAAATGCAGTTTAATTTCTGTAATATCTTGCATTTTCTGATTGCTCTCCTGTGGACTCCAGGCCAAAGTCTGTTGTGTGTAAGCAATCAAGGCTTATTGGCAAGAGGTAATCCGTCCACCAAGACTGTGACAGAATGCAGGCATTTAATTTGATATTTCATTAATCCTCCGATGATTTCTTCCTCCATTTGCTCTGTCATATTGCTGATCTTTCAACCTGGTTTCCTGGAATTTCTTCTTTTTTTTTTGCTCAGAGCCCAGACGGCATGCTTCATAAAATGCAGGTGATGAGGCTGCTGCAGAAAGAAATACTCCTTTCGGGACTGTATCGACACCAAGCTTTGGAGTAGACAATAAATACCCATTCACGGGGTGAAGATCCCCATGAGGTTTGCAACAGTTGTAAAAGGCACAAAAGGTTATTTTCAGCTTTGACTATCTCAGTTCTGCATGAGTTTACCTACCATCTTATCTGATTCAGTTGACTCACATAGATAATTCATGTGGCGACTTTTCTCCTTACAGTATGCTTGGTATGCTGCCATGGGGTCTGCAATGGATTTCCCAATTGGAAGTGCTACCTGAAACTTTCCTTTCAGTGGATTTTTAAATCAATTTAATAGATTTTATGCATGATATGTGCATGCACTGTATGACTGGAAACTGTGCACTGTGTGTCTATGTACTTTTCCAGGCATAGCAGAAAGTGTGCTCACTTTACCTGCGTTCCATATTGGAAGGAAGAGGAGGCTTGGGGAGACATACATGGCGTGCCATTACACCAAATTAGTCATTGGTGATTGAAAGAGGAGAATGCACTTTTTCTGCAAAGTGTCATTTTCCAAGCAAGAGACCTAACACCTTGGCGGCCATGTTATTGCACTTTCCTCGCTCAAGAATGAATAATTGACCTTTAACTTGAGATTGTAACAATGGGCTGTAATGAGTGCAGCCCTGCGTAGTATATAATTTGAAATAGAGACTGCATTTTGGATGACCACAGCTATTTCAAGAGGACAGAGCTGCACAGTGGGTTAGTATATCTAATCTTTCTCTCTCGCCGCCTCAAAATTAGTGATTAGTAACTGTAAATATATTGGACAGTCATTGTGTCTCATAATTATCTTTTTTACTCCATAAAAAGCTCCAGACCAAACTCCTATTTTAAGGTATGAATGCCCTCGTATTCATTTGCACTTAGTACATGTTTGGGAACATTTTATTTCCTTTATTTCCAACACTCCTGGGCCACATAATACAAATTAGATGGGGTTTTTTCTTGTTGCTCTTAATATAGCTTGTCTGCCATGTCACCTGCCCCCAAACCTCCACAAGACGAGGTTGTTTATGAGTAGCATGCAGTGATCCGTGATGGCTTTGTTAGTTAACAGCTATGGGGGGGGTGCACACCAAAAAAATTAAGCCATTTTCAAAATATGAAATAGTGTTTTTTTAAATGAGGTGACATCAACATAAACCACTGTGAGACTTAAACAACAAAATAAAAGCAGCCTAGCAGCTTCCCACAGCTCAAGGCCAAGCACTGAAGAGAGAGGTTTAAATAGACCCAACCACAGGTGCACCAAATTATCACTAACGAGCCGCAATTATTAGAACTGCCACTCCTCGGAGGGCGGGACCTACTACCTTGGACCCTACCCATGATAGGACGCTGGATGTCATCTCATTGATTGGATCACCTGACTTCAATTATCATCCTCGAGTTTCACATACTTTTTTACTTGTTACTACTTGAACAATATATTCATGAAAAACATGTAAAAGTACTTTTTGTGTATTATTTGTTAAATCGTGTATTTATCTATTTTAGGAGCCATTCATGCAGGAATGCAGGTAAATCAAAAGGGTTCACAAAGGTTTTCTTGCGACTGTAGCAGGGATAGATAATCATTGCCTAGTGGTCGTCTGAGGTTTGTAAGACGTTTTGAGACACTAAATCATATAAGAAGTAAAACACAGGCTAAATAAATTAGACTTGACTAGCAGACCAGGTGCCCTTACTTATCTTACACATTTTGGCCAGAGTGGAGGCATGTTGGCTACCTAAAGAAATGCCTTAGATGCCCGACTGGTCCAAGCTACAATTTCCCTTCACTGGTTAAGAAACCCCCCACTGAAATGGGGCAGTTAAAATTTCAAAAACCAAACACTACCTTTTGAAATGGACCTTGGACTCGGTGGGTTACTTGAAACGTGAGGCTGTCCCAAACCAGTAGTACTCAAAAGGCCTGAGACACCCTGCATTCGCCTGATCGTCAGTCAAAGGGTTGGTGGAGGTCATCTAGGGAAGGAATCCTGGAGGAGACCCACTGCACAAGGCTGACTGCAACGGCCAGCAATGAAGTACCGCTCCTCTCTGAGTGCTGTGGGGAGGAAAAAAGCCATTGAAATACATCAGCAACATTTGTAACCCTAAAACAGTTTTTTGTTAATAATCTACAACTACCTTCTTTAGATTAGCTCACTGTAAAACTGAACTAAAGGGCATAATGTGGAAACGAAAGTCAAGAAACCCTGAATAAGTATTACTGCTTTTGAACCAAAACAAACCAAATTATTTTGCAGATGGCCTAGACCTGCAAAAAATAATTGGGAAACTTGTTGCATTGTTAAACTTGCAGTGTTGATTGGTGCTGAAGTTCAGGCAGTTCATGTTAAAGTGGAATGTTTTCTGCACATCCTGAGGCACTTCAGAGGACAAAATCAATTCAGTAGCTCAGCTGTACATTGTTCTCAATCTCTACATTGAGAGGTTTGTTGAAGGCCACTCCTTTTCACGTCAGTGCTGCCGATTTCAAAATCAGGGTGACATTCAAAACAATTTCACTGAGACTGAAAGAACCATAACGAGGTCAAAAAAAATGTTAAATTTGGTTTGTACTGAAATCCTTGTTTTACACAAATTGAATGGGAATTCTGCACTTTGTATGAAAATGCAGTGAAAATACCACAATCACAAATCAAGATTTCATCAATACTAGATAGTTCTTCTCCATCTGTGTAGCATGTCTCCCATCATGTCTTCCATATTGATCCCCGCTCCTATTACTTACAGCTGACTCTCTCAATAGAAACTGCAGTCATGATTGACAAGTGTGTAGTTTAGTCAGGAGGAGGGGCAGCCCCAGTTGGGTACTATTTCAATAAGTGTTGTAGTAATAAGTACAAACAACGACGTATCTTCAAACACTTTACTGATATCAAATGTACAACTCTATGATTCCCGCCATCGTCTTCGACCGGGCTCCGCCCCCCTGTGTTACTCCCTCAAAGGTCCCACTGGGAGACACATATTGCAACAGGTACCTCATGAGATGAGATTACACTATTCAATAAAGCTGCAGCTTGACTGAGGCTCAGTCTCTCCTCCGCCAGCTGCCATCTTTGAAATACCGGTACTCCCCGGTTCTCGCTCAGAGCACTCTTCGGGAGTAAACCAATCAAAATGGCTTTTATTCCAGCCTCCTGAAACTCATGAAACTAAACATTTGTGTTTCTATTTGTTTTGTGAATTCAGATGAACATTGAACATGACAAACAGTCGTGAGTTTTATTGTATCACTGCAGTATCCATGAAGCCACGAAGCGGACAAAAAAAAGCATATACTGCAGTAGCTAACTGACAAAAGTATTGGTCGTAAGTGATGGTTACTTGTTTATGTGACGTCTCCATCGAGCTACTCGGTGTACATTTTCCGGCGGACAGTAATGACTAGCGCTGTCTGAATTCAAAATATTCTGCTATGTGGATTTTACCCGGCTGGTTGAAATGCCCTTCACAAGGGCCAGTCGGCAAGATGGCCAACTGGCTGTTGTCTGCTGTAGTCCTGTCACAGTTTCTCACAGCGTTACACACTAACTAGCTAACAAACTAACACAGAGCCCAGCTCCTACGAAGGTGTTGGGCCCTCACACCTAATTTAGCCATACATAAGACACATGGGAGTAGTGGAAATGCTTGCTGTTGCAACTACTGGGAATGTCTCTCTCTTTTGCAGTTAAATGTCATGCCTTTCGTGAAGTGCTCAAGGACACCGGTTCCTACTAGGTGCTCTGCTTTACTCGGCTCCCCGGGGCGAACGGTATTGATCTTAGCTGCCTGAATTTGCATTTCATATCACTTTTCCTCATTTAAAATGGTGATTGGAGATATCTCACCCAGGACAAATGACTGGCTGGGGAATTGTGGCTGAGGGCGATACCGATCAGCCGCAGAGAGCTAACGAGCTTATCATCACAATGTAAATAGCGGTGTGTGTTGATTGCTTTAGGGGACGTCTCTCCCGCCAAAGTGTCATGGTTAGTAATCAACGGATGAACTGGAGGAGAATTACAACTAACTGTATCAACCGCGGATGGGACGGTGTTGCCTTTCAAGGGTGATCGCCCCCGGTTGTCTGTCATACTGTAACTAGACGGGATTATCAATCAAGAATGGAAATATCGATCTTTTTTGACCGAATCAAAGTGAATTAATTTACCAAGGAGGTCAATGAGTCTGTCAGCATTCTTGCTGGGAATTGTACTAAACATGGGCTTATACCTGGCTAGTAAGGTTCGGCCGTTTTTGAAGACGATACTTTTGTGATGATATTCAGTATCTTTAAATTCTACCATTTTCATTCATTTCATTTTCACTGTTTGTACCAGAATTTTATTCTGAAAAGCCTCTGAAACTGCAGACCGTGACCATGGGACACGGAAACTCTCCAGTGAAACCCAGGATCCAATCAAAATGGCTCATTAGAATCAATTCAGGTTAAGGGCTTCTGATAAACCAGCACTGTAGTATTGATCAACTATACAATAAATATATAATAATAAATATATAATAAAACTGCATCATATAAATCCTATCAGAGGTGGACGACACTGACTGGACAATATCTGATTTTGACTAAAAGGCCAATACCTCAATCTCAGTATATTGGTCTTTGCTGTCACCAAAGTGACATCTTGATCCTGCCACTCTTTGAATACAATCATCTCCCCATCTAATTGTGGCGCTCCATCTCTGTAGCAGACCCACTCCAGAGGGAAATGCGAGAAAACCAACCAACAAAGATTCTGGCTCTGTTTTTTGTGTGTTGTTTTTTTATTTTTTTTACCACTTCACTATTTATATCTACAGACGCGCTGTTTCAGTCAAACAGCAAAGTGTCGCTCCGGGCTAGCTTCATAGCAATCTCCTGTTACTTCTTCCAGACTGTCATCTTTTTTTGTTGTTGTTGCGTTGATTTGTGGGATTGGAAGCATCATCAGGCTTATACACTTTGCTGTTTCCTCGGTCCTAGTGGAACAAAATATTTTTAAAAAAGAAGCTTAACATCTTAGTCTCACACCCCCTGTCAAGATTTGTTATATATATTTACATGAAAAACACAAATCTTTCATCAGAAAATTGCCCTTCTTAAGTGCAACTAAAGGAAGATGCAGGGTTTTGCTCGTATTTTAGTGTTCCAAGCTTTCCGTCAGTCTGAGCAATTCCCTAAACTATGCAATTTGGCACAAAGCACACTCGGCAGGACTCAAAGCCTCCGTCTCACTCTCACCGCCCCCCAATTAGACCTGAAATCCATAAGCTCATTAGATGGTCCAGGTTAGAGGCTTCTCTCATTCCCCTGACGTCTCTTTCACACTAACAAGACAAACTCTGTTAACACTGAGGTTCCAATTATTCAGAAAAATGTGGCGGCGGTGGTAACAACGGTGGTGAACAGTCTTTTGTTAATAATTTGCAACAGCCCATCTCTGTGACATGCTCTGGAGAATGTAGATGTAACAGACAGAATTTTATTAGAATAAAAAGCTTTGCTATTCAAAATGTTGAGCAACAGCATTTTAAGAACTTGCAAGCAAGGACATTGAAAAGTTATGGATATATATATCTATATATATGTATTACATGTATAAGTATGGTGGGAAATAATAAGCCCATGCATGTATGTACTGTCTGTGCATATACATGTATATACATATATTTGCTTGTCACACACACACACACATATATATACATTGCATGCTTGTGCAGGCCTAATACTTCTTAACAATAGGCATAAAACCCTCTGTATGACAGACTCAGTGACCAATAAAACTTTTTTAAATTGTATTGAAATTATCTACATAACTGACAGCATGTTCACAGGGTCATAAATTATTGCACAGGTTCAAATTATGGGCTGTTGCGAATTATTGTATTCGCTCCAATTAAGTGATACCACACAAAGTCATTTGTGTAGAAAAGGCTACCAGCATGCTTTCTCCACAAATTACTTGGTGTGGCAGAACTTAATTGAATTCCTCGGCTGGAATTTAGTGTTGGAATAATGACTCATAATAACATATATGGTAGCACAGGTAAATCTGACTGTCGGTCTGGTGCTGGTGTTCGGTAAGAACCTCGTAACTCCAAAACTTTACCGGAACTTAGAAAAACCTGTCTTATTGTAAGCTTGACGACCGTGAATTTTTTTCATGCAATTAGTTTTTAAAGGGTTTCAAAAACCTACGGGCTGTAGAATTGTCTCCACCCAGAGAGGAGCATGTAATCCTTAAATTTAATTTAAAACATTAAATTCCCAAAAAATTGGATCTAGGAGGTTTTCACACGACAAGCGCCGGCGTTGCCGAGGTGTGGACCTCATTTTTCCCAAGGACGACTATAAAGTTTCCCAGGGAAAGAAGCGGCCGGTGGCTGTAGCTCTGTTGCAAACTGAGTTCTATATCTTAGGCTTCTTTTTTTTCATCACGATTGAACCACTGGATGGTGTAGACGCTTTCATAAATGTCTTAAAAGTGTCACTATTTATCGCTGGACAATATAATATAACTCTCGTGTTAGTTTTCACTTGGCCATTTTCGTTCCTTTTCAACGCGGATCAAAACATGTCTCTGTCAAACAGTACTTATAAACCTGTGACCCATGTACTTTTCGACATGGATGGATTATTACTAGGTTTTGAACCCATTCTTTGACATTTTTTAAAACGCAGGTCAAGCTGTATTATTTTAGCTATCGCTTTAGCTATATGCTGTCATTCAGTCACTAGTTAGCCCAGATACGCACTGTAGCCAAAGTACTTTTCAAAATCTGGCAATTTAAAGTAGCTTCGCATATCAGCGAACGTACACACTTCGTAGAACATGACTTAAACCCTTTTCTGAATTAGTAGGGTGTGCAGGTAAATTCGGCATGCACCCAATAGAAAAACACAACCCTTTTATTTATCATAAAATGTAAACTTTTATATTTCGTTGCCTGACTCTAAAATCTTCTGTTACTCTGCGGAGGGCGGTAGTGAGCAGCTCGAGACTATTATTTATTAAGATGTTATTGGTTCTATTGAAATAAAGAACTGCTTGATGGATTAAATGTATGCCGAATTGAAGAGTGGCTTTTAAAGACGGGGGACATTTCTTCAGTCATGTTATAGGAGTTGTGTAACCTTGCCGGTAATCACGGCTGCATTAAATTGCCTGATTTTTTTAATGCAGTTTAACGTCACTACATTATCTCTACATACAAAAGGAACGCATAGGGGTAGCATTAAATAAACTATCTAACAAATGGAGAGTTTAACAATCAGATTATGTCATTTAACTGCCAGGTACGGCTTGTTAGTAGCATTTGTGTGTGTCTAATTAGATCCAATTAGAGTGATAGAGAGAAATAAATGATATACACCATGTTGTGAAGAACTCAAATTAATCTCCTAACATTGAATGGTGCATTTAACAGCAATACTGCACATCAATTGTTCTTTGTCTCGCTGCTCAACTAAAATGGATGTGTAGAAATGTCATTGGAATACTCTTAAGATTTAATCCTAAATGACAATTATCTGAACCGCGAAGGCTACTAATTCTTCTATTTTCTCATTTTAGATACAGAGCGACTGTACACTGTGTCCTTTCAGGAAATATGTGACCGCTTTGGAAAGCGGTACACGTGGGATGTGAAGTCGTCGGTGATGGGTAAAAAGGCTTTGGATGCTGCCCAGATAATTCGGGACACCCTTGAACTCCCCATGACAGCGGAGGAACTTCTCGCTGAAAGCAGACAAATACAAGAAAGGATATTCCCCTCTGCTAAGCTGATGCCAGGTATGCCTGAGTCACCGTGTCAATTTACTGTCACTGCCACGTTTGACATTCCTGCTAGGGCCTGAATCCCACGTTATCAACTAATGAGGGCCCAATCATCAGTTATCTTGTGGGTTGGTGTCCTCCTCCTGCTACATGTGTGAGTGTTTCCAATACGGATTTTGTGCCGATATTTAACTTTAACTTTGACCATTTTCATGCCCAAAAATCTTCAAGGATTCAGCCTTTCATCCAGAATTTTAATTTTGGTCAGGGTGGAAAAGCCTGTGAAACAGCATTGAGACCACCAGGGGAGACAAGAGATTGCACTTCAGTAATGTGTATTCTCGGCCGGTGCACCTTCCATCCTTCCCGCCAGGTCAGCCGCGGAGCACCGAAGCTGCCAAGTCTCAAGGACGCTTTCCAGCTCCAAACCTTTATTAATATTTTCTTTTAGCAGTGTTATCCCTACAGTTTAGGCTTCATGTGGAAATATAAAAATCCATTGAAGCCTGCTTTTAAACATTCACAAGTGTCTAGGACAGTGAGACAAAGTACCTATGTTATTCCTGCTCCCCATTTTATTTCCACCTATTATTATTTATTTATTTCATGTTTCCCTCTCTCACCTCACTTTTCTGAAAAATAAATAAAAATAATACTGAGAAAAATTAAAAAAAATTGTTAAACAGTTAATTCAATTATTTCCAGGGCTGTTGCTAGCTAGCTCCATAGCAACAACTCTGTAAGAAGTTGCAGCAGATGTTTCTAATTAATCCTAAACAGAGTTGATTGTACAGTAAATATAACAAGTCATTGTTATTTCTATTACCTTGGACTGTGGACTTTGGTAGACTCGCAGCAGCCATGTTGGACACACTACTGTTATTTGTACTGTTAGGTGGAACATATTGAACACATATTTCCTATTAGGAATTACTGCTATGAGGTTGACATTTTTTCTTCCCAGTCAGAAGCTCGTATTTGCAGTATCTCTCATTAGATATGAATGTAGCATCAGCTGTGGTTTTTACTTGTGGGTAAAAATGCAACATCTCTTGTCACAGTGCTGCATTGTGGTCTATTGAGGCTGCTGCTGTTGGAGACACTGAGGTCTCTTCTGCTACGATGGCTTTCTCCCTGTGTGATAATGGAACATCGGTGCAAAATGGTGGAAAAAGAAGACCTTCTGATATAATAATAATAATAATAATAATAATAATTTAAAAAATACGGTTCAAACCCAAATATCTTTAGTTTTTGTAGCATATAAGCAACACATTGTCACATTTTACAATGTCATTTAGCTCATTTAGCCATCCAAACTATCTCTATATTTTCCATAGGGATTTAAAATGTCCCCTTCTTATTCAAGTTCATGGAAATGCTCAAAGACTAGGTTTTGACACTCACAGCAAGTTTGATAAAGTTTGGTAAGACGGTTATTGAATTGAATTCATCTGTCTATTAACATTACTGTGAATGGTGACACTAAAAGTGCCATCAGTTGGCATCACTTTGACTGGTTTGCATTAAATTTGGTGTGATCACTGGAAATAAAGGCTGAAACTCCATATGGGAGTTGCTGGATGACATCAGATTTTTAATGAAATGATCCTCATACATCTGCAAGCTGATAGGCGGGTCTAACCTTAAATCTCGCACCATGTGTACCGCCAGGTGTGGAGAAACTGGTCCACCATCTGCTGAAACACAACATCCCTGTGGCGGTGGCGACCAGCTCAGCAGGCACCACCTACGAGATGAAGACGAGCCAGCACAAAGCCTTCTTCGGCCTGTTCAGTCACATCGTTCTCGGCGACGACCCCGAAGTGAAGAACGGCAAACCGCATCCGGACTCCTTCCTCGTCTGTGCTAGTAGATTTGACCCCCCGGCCTCTCCGGAGATGGTAAGAACTGCCTAAGAGATGCCCAAATTAAATTCTGGCTTTGTATCCTGGCAGGGAAATGTCTCCGCCCACAGGAAGTGGCAAAGCAAAACTTAAAGGAAAATTCCTCTGATTTTATTGTACACTTCCCTTCAACCTGCACCTTCTAGTCTAGTTAGTGATTTCCCACATTTCCCATAATGCCTTTCAGAGAGTGGGCATGAACCATTAAGTGGTGACATGCACATGTGTACGTGACCGGAGTGAAGTTACCTTTGGACCGACTATTAGATATTCTGTGGCTATTTGTTTTTTTCACCTTCAGTAACTCGGAACAGAAAGTAAAAGCACATTAACGGATATATTTGTGATTAGCGGAAGAGCTAGAAAGAGAGCTAATAAGAGAGCTAGAAAGAGCTAGAAAGAGAGCTAATAAGAGAGCTAATAAGAGCTAGAAAGAGAGCTAATAAGAGATATAATAAGAGCTAGAAAGAGAGCTAATAAGAGAGCTAATAAGAGAGCTAGAAAGAGAGCTAGAAAGAGAGCTAATAAGAGCTAGAAAGAGAGCTAATAAGAGAGCTAGAAAGAGAGCTAATAAGAGAGCTAGAAAGAGAGCTAATAAGAGCTAAAAGAGAGCTAATAAGAGAGCTAATAAGAGAGCTAGAAAGAGAGCTAATAAGAGAGCTAATAAGAGCTAGAAAGAGAGCTAATAAGAGCTAGAAAGAGAGCTAATAAGAGAGCTAATAAGAGCTAGAAAGAGAGCTAATAAGAGAGCTAATAAGAGCTAGAAAGAGAGCTAATAAGAGAGCTAATAAGAGCTAATAAGAGAGCTAATAAGAGAGCTAATAAGAGCTAGAAAGAGAGCTAATAAGAGAGCTAATAAGAGCTAGAAAGAGAGCTAATAAGAGAGCTAATAAGAGCTAGAAAGAGAGCTAATAAGAGAGCTAATAAGAGAGCTAGAAAGAGAGCTAATAAGAGCTAATAAGAGAGCTAATAAGAGAGCTAGAAAGAGAGCTAATAAGAGCTAATAAGAGAGCTAATAAGAGAGCTAGAAAGAGAGCTAGGAAGCCCCGGAGCTTAGTTGCAGCTTCATGTAACAAATTCTCAAATGCAAAGTGACAGATTACTATGTATAACGGGCTTGTTGCTGTATCAGTCGGGTTTTAGAGATGGCTGAGAAGTAGATCACAATATCCATCCCGCTGCATCCAGATGCCTGCGTTTCAGATGCATCTGACCGTTTTGTTTTTTTCCTTTCCTTTTTTCCAGAAAATGCCGCCTATTTGCAAAAACACATTGTCTTAAGAAGGGACCACTCTCAGCCCTTTCCAACACCGGCAGACACAGTGTGGCATTTTCATCAAATGGGAGCTTTCAGGGTGAGCTCTCAGACACTCTGGAAGCCTATAGCGGTGATGAGTCAGCCCAAAATAGCTACCAAATATGTCACTAAAAGACAGCAAATAACAGTCTGAGGCATGACCTACTTTCAAGAAAAGAATGTCATTTTGTAGACCGACGTGTCCAAATTAGCATA
>CABFOQ010031979.1:0-14463 GCA_900660455.1 Gephyroberyx darwinii
AAAGTCCGATGCATGTAGCTGACAGGCTGGCTGATTCGGAGGAGGTCCTCGACTAGGAAGCCGGTGGGGAGTGACCGGGTCAGGGGCGAGGAGAGAGCCGCCGGGGGACGCAGTAACCCCGGGTAGAGAGGAGGCGGCAGGGCGCTGCAGGGAAACATCATGGTTGATCCAACCGGGAAGACGGGGGAAGAGCGGAAAAGTGAGATCCTGCTCTTATCTAGTTCCTACTTCTCTGGAGCAGATTTTTTTTTCTCAGTAAAGGAAATATAATGTTAAAGCACTGTTTTTTCAACACACACACACACACACACACATACACACACACACTCCCTGTTCTCTGTGTCTCTGTGTCCTCTTCGGGAGGTTTTATACAAGGGACTCTCTCCTTCACACACAAACACACACCTACACCCCCACACACACGCACACACGCACACACACAAGTTCAACCATCAAACCACGAGGCTTTTTGAACAGAAAGTTCAGGGCCAGCGGATTGGTTCATTTCTGATTGGATTGAAACCAGAAATTGTGGACCTTTTAAAAGTGTATTAATTAATGTATTTGTTTGGGCTATTTATTTGATTTTTTATTTGTTTATTAAGCAGTGGACCTAGAAGGAACATTGCATTCTTTTTCTTTTTTTTAATTGATGAAAAATGAGATACATGCCTACAATAACATGAGGTTGACAACATATAATGCATTATTGTCTGAGAAATGAATAAGATTAAATTTTAAATGTGTGAATGTAGTATTTCAAGTCAAACCCAGCAAAAAAACGAACTATAGGGGAGGTCTTGGTCCAAATGGCCCCAAGAGGTCGCTGTCATTCATCTGTCAGTCAAAACCACGCAGAAAATCTTGACCACATACCGCTGGTCAAAAACAGGATTGACGCTCAAAAGTTCACTTTTGTCATTAAAATCCGCAATGAAAGTTTCATAAACAGACAAACACCACAACTGTCCTACTGCGTATAGCACGCGTAGACCACGTTTCAAAATAAGAGT
The DNA here is from genome assembly GCA_900660455.1 of Gephyroberyx darwinii. NCBI lineage: Eukaryota > Metazoa > Chordata > Actinopteri > Trachichthyiformes > Trachichthyidae > Gephyroberyx > Gephyroberyx darwinii. Next base: position 1,014 of record CABFOQ010031979.1, read on the forward strand.
TGTATCAGGACACAACAAAAAAGACAACAACAAAAAAACAACTAATAATCTTGAATGGTACAGCATTATGTACTTAGATTTGTTTGATCTTAAAATATTTTGTCTTTAATTATTATTAGTAATAGTATTATAGTAGTCATATTTGTTTTCTTATATTATTCTCATTTGTTATCAACTGCATATATTTGAATACTTTCTTAAAATTTATTTTTTTCCACTTACTTCATACTATACTAGCCTATTCATTTTTTTTGTCTCAGTATACTCTAGTGCTGTTTACATACATTATTTCGTACTTTTCATCCTGGATAGTGTTGTATTTTGAGTTCAAATATGTGTACACAATAACAACAACAACAACAACAACAACAACAACAACAATAATAATAATAATAATAATAATAATCATAGGTATGTCCAAATTCAGACCCGTACACCCCAACCCCTCCTCCACACCACCCTTTAAGCTCTGACCTTGGCCTCGCGCTTCTGATCCCGTTAAGCATGAAGCGACCGTCGGCCGCGCGCCCGCTGTCCGTTCTTTCATCCGTTTCTTTCTTTCTGTCGGAGAATCACAGCATTCAGTCCGTGTTGAAAGGAGCTTTAGGGCCGTGGGTCTATAATGAAAGTATTTGACTTGTTGGATGTGGTGATGAATTTAATGTCAGGATTTCGGCTACTGGAAGGAATATGATGAAGAAGTGTCTAATATCTTGTATAAGAAGGTTACTGAATATTGACTCACTTGTCAATAAAATGTCTCGGATTTTAATTTGTATAGGCCCAGATGAGGATATTTATATTTAATGATAAATTGACCAATCAGAACAGACCCTGATAATTTTGAATCAATTAGTTAACAAGTGCAAGGGCAAAAACGGCGTTAGGATACAAAAGGGTGCAGATATATTTTTCAGATATGTAAGAAGAATCGAACAAGAAAAAAAAAGATATACATTTAATAATTTAATAATTAATAATTACATATTTTGTTTGAGTTGAAACACAAGTTGTCACCATGTGTCTGACTAATTCCTGTCTCTAGCCTAAACTCCCCATATAATATCGTGTAAATGAGGTGAAGCTGAAAATAGAGCAAAAAAACAGCATAGTTTGTTATATATAGTTTTTTATTTTATTATTTTAAAAATGGAATCAAACCACTTATTACTTTGTATGTTCTTTTCGTTTTAATCGTAGCTCCTTCCTTTCTTTCGTTTCTCCTTAAAACAAGTTGTTTTTCCACAAGTGAGTTCTTATTTGACGCTAACTAAATGTGTTTGCTTATAATTCGCCCATCTTATAAACTTTTAAATTATTTCTCATTTGAAGAGAGAGAGAGAGAGAGAGAGAGAGCGACTGAACGTTAGCTTTGATAAAAATGTCTCATATCGACTCGAATGAGTGGAAGTTCAGAAACACAAAGTGAAAGTCTAGGTCACAAGTCTCCGTTCTCTCCTGGCCAAACTATTCGAAACTCTGTCAGTCTAACGCTGCCTCGCGCACACCTCGTAGAATATGACTTTAAACGTCTTGCGAATCGTTATCCTCCACTCTTCAATTCGGCATACATCCGATATACCAAGTAGAACTTATTTCAATAATTTTTTAACTGGCAGACCCACAATATTCCTCCACCGAGATGCACTGTGGTGGGCGGTACCTAGCAGCATGAACTCCAAAAGTTGATTTTTTGAAAATCATTGCTGCTTGGTGGATTATCTCCATGCCGAATTCACCAGAAGAATCCAACAATTCGTAAAAGCTCTTACGTCATGTTCTACGAGGTGTATTCTTTGCGGATAAGCAAAGAAGCATTAAACTGGCAGATTTGTTTTAATGGAGTACGGCTAAGTTCACTCCACTCCACACCACGCTCAGCGTGTATTGGGGCTAGGTCACCCCCGTGCTGTTTCTACGCGTGGTGTTTCTCTAGATTGTGTCCTTTTAAATCAAAACACACCCTCGCTTTCTGACCGCAGGAGACAGCGATGAAATCCAGTGGACGCACTATGGGAAGATAGAACAGAAAACAGTAACAAAGGAGGTTTTTGAAGAAGATTTGGTTAGGGACTGAAGGGGCGCGAGAGGTGAATCCCTGGGGGAGCGCGATAAGACCTGTGACTAATGACGTTTGACCGCGTGCTCTCTGTCTTTTTCCTCTCTGTTACCCAATATCTCTACACCCTCTGTTTTTTCTCTGTATCTTTTCTGTATTTTTCTCTGTCGCCCTCTTTCTCTGTAACTCTTTCATATCAATTCACCTCAGTTCAGTAAACAGTGAACAGTGCTAAGAAATAGGTGGGAATGTTTTTTTAATAAGCTCACATCTGAGATAAAGCAGCTGAAGAATCTGGGCTACCTTCCCCCCCCCCCTTCATTATCTATAGAAAGTGGATGGAGCTCCAGGCTCCAGCAATGCCTTGCTTCACATTCATACAGCTGCACACATTCACACTGGGAGCTTCCCAGTCCAACCATAGTCAACAATTACTGGCCACTGAGCATCTCCCACTGGAGCAGTTCAGTTGCTCTCCTTAACAATTTCCCATTTCCCCAACAAAATCCCAGCCAGTCCAGGAAAAAGTACATATTGACTATTATAATTATGTACCTAGCCTACATAATGTAGTTTAACGCCATAAATAAGAAATTTACTTTGTTTGCTTTTTATTTACTTTTTGAAGCATAATGTGGAGTGGCCAAGTAACCCAGCGAGTTACCATATATCCTTAAAAAATAGCAAAGATGAACCTTAAGGCCTATAGTTGATAACTAAACTTTTTACTGGCCCAAATCTATCTTTGCATCTACATGCATCACACTGTATAGTCTCAGTAGGATCTTAGCAAACGACTCATCATGAACCCATGATGGCGAAACGATCCTTTCTGCAACAAAAGGAACCGATCATTAAATCTGCGGCAGATTTGCCGAGCGGCAGTCCCACCGGGAAACACAACACCTTAACCAAAACCCCCCTCTCAAAGAGAGAGAGAGAAATTGTTACGTTCAAAGCATTTTATTCCTTCAGAAAATCCCTCTATTGTATTGAAGTGGAGCAGATGGTTCTCTGTGAGGGAATATGGGCATCGGCAGAACTAATTTCTCCTCCTGGTCCGACAGACAGACCAGCCTGCTACTCGATTCTTAACCAACACAACAGCTGTCGGCGAATTAAACACCAGTTAAGACTCATTTTAAAGCTATTAGCCTCTAGAAGTCTTACAACGTGAACCCTCCCCACTGAATTGACAAGACGTGTAAATAGGGGGGGGGACAGAGGCCATATCTACGGTGAATTAAACACTGGGTAAGACTTGTTTTAAAGCTCCTCTTAGCGTCTAGAGGTCTTAACGAACTTGGTCCCCCCCCCCCTCAAAATTGACTACACATGTAAACTGCAAAAAACAAATGTATTAAAAAGCAACATATTAGCCTCTGTAAGTGTTACCCAGCCAACCTAGCGGGCTCACTTGCGAAAAAAATGTAAAATGTGAAAAGCAAGCAATATTTTCCGCTGTAAAAGGAAAAAAAGAAAAGAAGGAAGGAAGGAAGAAACAGGCATGAAACACGACTAATTTATTTTAATATTCAATCACTTATGGCTTGATTTACACCAATAACAAAACTCTGATTAGCTCCTCAATGTGTCCTCAATCAATTTAAAGGGCCATTAAGCAATTAATGACGCTGATTGACCTCTTTTCAGCTACCAAGGAACAGGTAGCTGAAGGGGAGAGGAGTAAGCTGGCCAATTAGAGCAAAAGATCCCACAGAAACGTGAAATGAAGTGGTAACATATCACAATGCAAAATCCTGGAATAATAACACTAATTTTGTCATTTTATTTGCTTTTCTGGCTTGAGAACAAGGCTGAAATAGCACCGTCCTCTGCTGAGCAGTTGAAAATGTGAGTAGGTGGGGGAGCAGTGTGTTGAAACTCCAGTGGGTGGGGAGTTTTTGATCCAAAATAGAGAGCAACGTGAGTTTTGAAAGCCAGAAATGTCAGCACCTGGTGAAGTTAACATTAAGTCACTGTTATTGATCAATAACTCCCATCAACCCCTGCAGATATGTTATGGTCATTTTGTGCTCCGGGGCAGGCAAAATCTTACTTATTGCCCCTTTAAGTTTGCTTACAAAAAAGCCCACTATTCTACATGATTAACAATTGATTTTCTTTCTCTCTCTCTCTCTCTCTCTCTCTCTCTCTCCCTCTCTCTGTCTCTCTCTCTGTGTCTCGGTCAGAGCATCTGTTTCCAGGCAGTGTGGAACAGAGTGGATTAGCGGGGCCCTGGGTGTCGAAGTGCGGCGACAAGCATTAAAACCATATTAACTTTCCATTAAACATCACCTCGCTCTGTCGAGGGAGAGAGAGACACAAGCCCTGGGATAAAGCTCCTTAGAGAGAGAGAGAGAGAGAGAGTGTGTCTGTTGGAGAGAGAGGGAAAAAGAGAGAGAGTGTGTGCAACAGGAAGAAAGCCCCTTCAGGGAGTGTGTGTGTGGGTGTGGGTGTCGCTCTTCTTGCACCTGTTCCTTCAGTGTACTTTTTTTTACTGAAAATGAAAAAACAAACACATACTCACACATACAATGAGACATTATAAAGTGCGTAGGGTAAATTTGAGTAGTATTTACAGTTTTACATAAATTTCATTTTTAACGCTGCACAAAATTTAGACTCACTTTTCTTATTGTTAACCCATTTCAGAGACGTAATCGAACCATGAAACCCATTGAAGTACCTTAAAGCAACGGACGGATTTCATATTCAGCATTTATGAATATGATATTTACCAAGTAGAATGGCCAAATACTTTAAATGTCTTGAAATAAGATTAATAATGTCAGTACAAGATTAAATCACTTACTAAATTTAACATTTTCTGTAGTTTAAAAAGACAAGATTTGTCTGTCTGGTCCACAGCAGGCATTATGGTGAGATCACCAGGAGACCAACCTTGTCCTCCTTATTGGTAATTATAGGGGAAAACGTGATGGTCAACATGTCTTCCATTCTGGTACTTGAATTTGAGCAGATACCCCACTGCAAATGCTCCACTGCCCTAAAGACAGCCACCTGTTGTAGAGTAAAATCTTACACAGTGTATGCTTCGATACAGTTGACCAATATATCCTTTTAGATCGCCTCACACACTACATTGACATCCGCAATACTGCACTCTCATGCTTTAGGTCTTATCTGTCAGAACGCATTTTATAACAACACAATCTCTGACAGCTCAAAATTTGCCTTTGGTGTACCGCAAGGCTCAGTCCTAGGTCCGTTGTTATTGACTATTTACGAATATTTATCATTTTCGATCAGGGAAGCGAATTCCATGGAAATCTTGAAATCGAAAAACTCTTGGTTGATGGTTCCCAGTCTAGGGCTACCTCTTGACCGGTTGAGGACACTGACATACTGTATATGGCTTGCACTACATACACTGAACTATAGGGGCCCTAGCTGACCAAGCATACCAAACTATTAGATTGAACTATACACACAGAACTACATGGCCTGTACTATATTTTGTCCTGGTGGGTGGATGCCTCTAGGGTTGTCCTCTACGGTTTTACTGGGAGTTTTTCCTTGTCTTCATAGAGGCCGTCTTTAATGAAATGACGTCATGCTGGGCCAGTGGGCAGGGTCTTTGCTGAATGGATGAGATTTTGTCATTGGGAACCAATCATAAAGTCTCAATTTGTCCACGTGATGTTGTTGTTCTTTTCAGGGTCACAAGGCAGCGCAAAATTTGTACACATACAGGGGGCTACATGTTAACAATTTTTCAGTCGCGCAATGTGTTGTTTACGACATGATATCCGCCGATAAAAAGCTTCCAATTGCTCATTTTTAAACTCGGAAACGGCGCCAAAATTACAACATTCTTAACCATCCCATGATTTTCTTAGCAAATAAGCAAATGCTAGATGTTTTGAATGTTTGCTGTTTGGGGGAGTGGTGCTAGGAAAGCTGCGGAGCCCGCAAGCAGGATGATGCTCACCTTCTAGTCTACCTCCATGTTCCTCATCTTTTCTCATCCTGTCATTCTGGTTCTATTTAGCTTTTACTGAACTGTAAAAGGTAGTGGTGATCTTCTAAACAAACTGCTGCCGGAAACGGAAAACACATCACTTCCTGTGTGGCAGAGGACTTTTCCAGGAAAGACCTACCTGACACCGGCTGTTTAGAACAGCAAATGGAAAAGCTTTCACGAACTGGCTAGAGGTTGGATCGTTATTGTGTTATATCTATTAGCAAGTAGAAAGTAGCAAAACATGTATGTATATGAAAATGGTGTGCTTTTGAAAGTCAAGTTTTTTAAATTTTATTTCCAGGAACTAAATTCTATATTCCCAAATACTGCCCCACTCAATCAGCAAAAGAGTCCCAGGAAGGAAAAAAAATGAATCAGTGGAAGCATAAATAAATTGCGCCCTTTCACTATAAAGTGCTCAGTTCCCCTCGAGGAAGCCCATGAATTTTCAGCGAGCTGTGTGAGAGATTGTGTGAGAACGTCCACAGCATATTGAATTCATACAATAAAAGCAAAACTTGACCGACGCGATTAGCCCGTGTTGCTGACAAATATGAGAAATGGCTCGCCTCAATGTCCCCATCATAGCCTCGGGGACACTTGTGACATAGAGCACGCTCATTGAATGCTCATTAGTTGCAGATTGGTCATGGGAGCTCAGAGCCACACATCGCTGTGCTAACAATCTTCCCCATTATAAGCGCTTCCATTCTTCCATTCACTGGCCATTCTGCTCTAATCTTATTGGAGTCTCATAACGTTCTGCAGGAGGCTTAAAGCACCTGGCAGGTTGTTTAGAGGAGAGCTTGTAAATGCCTGTGGTTAAAATGGGCTCCGGGGCCCAAACACAAGCCAAGCACTGCCGGGGGAAAAGAAGTGGGGGGAACCCGATTTGGTTGTCAAGTCAAGTTTATACTATGGTCTGTCAGGGGAATGGGGACCCAGCGCTCACACCGACCTGTTGCTTCCCTCTCACAGTTCAGTCGTTCTTGGGAGATTCCTGCTTTTCCTGTGATATTCAGGCAGTTCTTTGGACTAATCACTGCACAAACATTATCAAATGTAGCTACCGCTATGCTAAATCAGTCAACCACAACCTATTTCAGTAGTAGTCTACTGGGGCTTGTTTCAAAATGTTGGGCTAAGTTTAGCTCCAAATAGTATTGTTGTGAATTTATCCTTAAGGAAGGTAAATGCACCTAAACCCCCAGTTTACAGTTTATTTAGGCTGACATACATTTTTTAGCCTGACGTAAATCTTCAGAGGTATCATTATATCAGGATAGGGTCTTTTAATGGAAAAAAAATTGAATCGGAAATGCCCCCCTAACACCCACTGAAGAAACCTCTCTACCTGTGGTTCTCAGGGGTCCTTGAGGGGTTCCTCAGAAAAATTAGGAACTTAGCTCTAATTTAATTCAGTAGAAATGATCCAAATTATATCATCTGCCTACAATTCAATAATAAATCGACAACAACTAACATGTTCCCATATGGATCCCTGGGACAAGGGTCTGATTAAATGGGGGCCGTGGTCTCATGCAGGTCCAATTACAGGTCCCTGACATGAAACTGCATGAGGATCCCAAGACCTGTCCTTATGGAGGTATAGGTATTGTCACCTCAGTGGCTGAGACAGTCGACAGAGGGGGACCACAGCACACAGCTGACAGCATTTCTCTACACAGACTCTTTTGTCAGTGCTGTGGCACTCCCCCAGTGTGTGTATTATTAAATCAGTAGCCAGTCATGTTCGCCGCTAGCTTGGGCAGTACTTTGGGCTAGTTCTGAGGGGGCTTTGTTTTAGCCTGGGGGGTTTCAGAGGACCTAGGGAAAAAGCACCTTGTCCAAAGGCCAGTATTAAACTCGGCTGATGGGTTGAGCGTGGGGTTGAGGGCAAAGACAGAGAGGTAGCTGATGCATAGAGACCAAGGCCAGGGCTAGGTACGGGTCTGAATACGGCCAGTCTTATTTCTGGGGCTGGCTGAATGCAAGGACGCCAGCGCGGGGCTGCTTGGCTAGCAGGTATTGAGGCAGGCCACGCCACATAATTGGATTGAGCGCCGGCCACGGTATTTATGTCACTTCTCGTCTTGTCAATCCCATAACAGGCATGGCAACGGCGTGGGGATCTCCCATGGTGACGGGGCTTTGCCTCTTTCAGATAGAATGGAGAGAAAAGAGCCAAGCCTCATTTAATTCACGTTTAATTCTCACTCAAACCGTTTTAAGGGCTAGTGTTATTTGCATAACAGGGGGAAAAGGGACTCTGCCTTTTCAGTGTCCCTGTGCGTGTATGTGTGAGTGTGAGAGAGAACAGGAACAGTGTTGTAATTGAAAGTGTATAGTAGGCTTATATATGCATATGCCCAGGGACAAGCGTTCTCACACGGATCAACAGAAAGAGGGAGAGAGAGAGACTCTGTTGCAGTACACTCATGCACATCATTGTTTATCTGTGGATTCAAACCCTTCATTTAAGGGAAAGCATGTCAATATAGAGTGGTTTGACCAAATTCTATTGAAATTACATTGAAATATATTGAAAATAAAATGGACATTAGCCACACTGGAGTTTTGTTACATTTGAGAAAAGCCCTGTTTATAGCCTGTATAACCTGCGTAACTATATAGAACTATATAGAACTGGTCCTATGTATAGCCTGTATGCCTCACATTGTAGACATAACAATGATTGTCTTGATGGTTCAGCAAGCTAAGGTACATGCCATGGCCTTTGCAGCTACCTCTATCAGGTCACACGATTCACATTCTTTTTTGATAACTGCACAACTTACAATGTATTGTCCTGTTTCTACTACCTGACAAAGATTAAAAAAAAGTGATGCTAATCCTGATTCTAAAGCTGCTCTAGAGGTATATGCTTTGTTCACCAAGATAGTCCCTCTGTAACTTGCACCTGCTTGGCACTGCCTTTGCATGACTGGTTGTACTAGCTGAAAAACATTGTGATTTTCCAAAAACTGAATAAGTGTATAAACACAAAACTTTTTCACATATTCACTCAGTAAAATCCTTTTTGCATTAACTAATTTAGCGACAGCAGTGTAAGTGCATCAGCTGATAGTTGCAGGGAACACTTCCATTTTGGTAGTGCATTCATTTAGAATGGGGAAGAGATTCAGAACTGAATACCGATAGCGAAACTTTTATTGATCCCCCTGGGGAAATTGAGGTGTTGCAGCAGCAAATAGTAATAGAATACAGAAAACAAAAATAGGATAAATAAGAATAATGCAAATGGGGGGTATTAAACATAAAATAAAAGAGACACAAAACAATACATATGCAAAGATATCTCACCTGGATATCTTTGATATCCAGGTGAGATTACAGTGTGCAACAGGTGCCTGAAAAGAAAAGAGAGAAAACACACAGCTGCACACACAAGACAGACAAACTCAGCTCAATTTACACACTCACACAGACGGTTAGTGTGATCATGCAGACCTAAAAGGAGCCCTAGACTGGGTTTCCAATGGCCGCTACCTAGTGCTGCCTGAGCTAGAGTAAGGGAAGAGAGTAAGGGAAGTGTGTCCCGAACTAAGCAGAACTAGGGTTGATCTTACAAAAGTGAGAATAGATAGGCTTTGAGTTTGGTATTTGGAGTTTGGAATTTCTTCTTGGTTCTCGGGGCGGTAAGATAACCAGTGTCCTGCGATCAGAGGGCACGAGGAGGTACATAGGGAACAATAAGGTCAGATAAATGTGCCCGCAGATAGGCCACAGACCCAGAAGCCTCTAATGGCATCACAGAAGATGTGGAGGTCTGGTTTGTTCTCTCCAAGGTTCACCTCCTGTGGAAAGTAACACCTGGGCAGCTCAATTCATGGGAGGTACTGCAGTCCTGCTTCCCAGGTGAACCAGGCTTACAGGTCGGGGTTTGGTGAGGTCATGACCCTTTGATCAGAGATACTGGACCAGGACCTGGCAAAAGGTAGTATGTAAGAGACAGAAAAGAAAATACTTACACAGTGGAACGATGATCCCTTAGAGTTTATTTTGTAGCAATGTTTCGACCTCCGTTGGTCTCGAAGACCTTTCTGATTCACGGTGTAGTACCTCGCACCTGCTCAACTTTTTTGGATGTACATACACTATCTTTCTGTCCCAAAGGGTAGTATGGACCTTATGGGTCATACTGGCAGATGTTGTAGATGTTGGAGGTTCAAGGGACAGTGCTTGTAATGCAGGGTGTTGTATTGGATAACCATGTATTTGAGACAGCTTCTTTAGGGAGGTGGTGGATTACTTGTGGTTGGTTACAAGCCCACTGCCTCAGTGCTCAATTGTCTCATTCTCTTTGAACACATACTGGTACGGGCACCAATATCTATGATCCAGTGCTTCCTATGTATTGGTGTATGGTGAGTGTGACTTTGTCTAAAGACACTCGAATGTGTTTCAGGATGATTGCGCACCCATAATGCTCAAGTTGACTTGGGCAAGGGCTAAGCGCAATTCAACGTATTTGGCTCTCATCGTTCTTGAAGTCAGGAAACGTTGGACCTTCTATGTAAGGGGCTGAACTAAGGGCACTCCATAGGGAGGGTATGGAAAGGGAGCACTGTATTACCTCTGGTCTGCCAATGGGAAACCATACATCAAGGGAGGTTTTAGGGGATTCTGCAGCTGGTTGTCAACTGTCCCTCTGCTACACTGCGAGGACCGTCGGCTCAGTCTGCATGGACCGTGCGTGATCAGAAGTTTTCCTGATTGGTCCGCCAGTTGCTAGGTAGACAGTCTAAGCATTTTGTACAACAACCGACAATTACAACACCAGAATGTGTTAAGTAGATATCGTCAAAGCAAAAGCATGAAATGTATGAATACAGCATGTATGCAGGGAATGCAAAACAACAAGTAATGTATAGAGGCTTTGCCGTTGCATCACAACAGCAATAGAACATACTGAGATAGACAATGAATGTGCACGAAAATATACAACAAATTTGAAAAACAGAAAAACAACAGAAAAAGTTCTTTTCCTTAAAGGCAGACAAATGGATCAGGGCCCTTACACACCCGTGGAGGGGAGGAGGGGGATTATCAATTGGCTTAGAGAGCCCACATTGAGGCTGAGAGGTTGGGGGTTCAAATTCCCGACAGAGCCATATCAAAGACCCTAAAAAAATGTAACCCCAACAACCTCTCTGCTTAGCATCAAAAGAGTAACAAAATAAGTCAAATCTCCGTTGGCCGTAGATCATAGTCCTCATATGGAGTGTCTGGCGGGTAAAGTTCGGAACCCCAAATCCTTCAAAGATAGAGAGAAAAAGAAAGAGTGACAGCCAAGTATACAGGCAGAGAGACAGGATAGCAAACATTTCCTACTCAAGTAGAGGTGCTGTTACTTTACCGAACTTTTACTTGACTAGAAGTACAATTAGTGGTGTTAAAAACTACTTAAGAAAAAGTAAAAAGTAGTTACTTCAAAATGTACTCAGAGTAAAAGTTCCTGAGTATAAAACCAGGTGTCCCTAGTGCTTGTTGGGCTTTTCTGATGTATGGTTAATGGATGAGGGTTTTTTCTTATTTTTATAGCAGACATAGTTTAGATAGTTTAGTGACTGGAATCAGACCGCTGACAATTTCCCCAGTACTACAGTATTTCTCATTATTGTAGCCTCCATCTCAATTTCAGTGGATTATGAAAATAAACAGTCATACTGGCACATAAACAGAAACGACAACTCAAATAATAATTGTCCTATTGGCCCATGAACAAAATAGTTTTTGTCAAAAGTTGACAAACCATTCAGTACAGTGCCTGAGAGAATGCAAAATCAGACAAAGATTACTGAGGACATCTTCCTCACAACACGGAAAAAATATTGATTCTTTTCATTTTATTTGACTTGGACCTCCATGATAGTGCCATGTGTGGTTGGTAGGAGATGTGTGACAAAATAAAAGCAAAATGACTGACTTCAAAAAATACTCAAAAAGTCTAAATAAGTTACTCCATTACAGCACCAATAGTAATTGTAATTTGTGGGTCATAGACAGACAGACTGGCAAGCAGACAGACAGTCTGATCTGGTCAGCACTGAAAATCATCCTCTCTCGGCCTCTATAGCTCTCTTTAACTGAATCTCCCTCCACCTATCCCTCCATGCATCCCTCCTCCCTCCACCCATGACTAATCCCTGGTTCAGCCTTTGATTTTAACTTCAACTTTCTCCCTCCATCCCTCAGTCTGCGAGAGAGGGAGAGAGAGAGGGAGAGAGAGAGAGAGAGAGAGAGAGAGAGAGAGAGAGCAGGGCTAAAGTGACTAGTCAGTTTCCTGCTGGTTCTCTCCACTTGTTCTTTGTGGCTTTCAGCCCTTTAGCCTGGCTCTCTGCTCCTTCCCTGCACACTGGTGTGTGTGTGTGTGTGTGTGTGTGTGTGTGTGTGTGTGTGTGTGTGAGTAGTTTGATGTGGTTTCCTGGTGGACTATTGTGTTAGGGCAGGAAACAGCTAATCCACTCAGATCCAACTCAGTCAGGGATCCGCCGGTCATATAATCTCACTGCCAGATGAGCACTGGTTTGTGAAATTGGAACCAAAAATAAAACCAATCATATCTATCTATCTATCTATCTATCTATCTATCTATCTATCTACCTATCTATCTATCTACCTATCCATCCATCCATCCATCCATCCATCCACACAGTTCACAAGGGCTGAGCATGACACCGGCAGTCAAAACTAAACAAGACTAGCAATGCTAGTTAGTACCAGACCCTGGACTGGTACCTTGAAGATGAGGAGAAGTGTCAAGCTTCCGAGCTGGCAGATGTCACCAATAACTCTGAGCTACTGTCCTGGTAGGATTAACACCGATGCAGACTTCCTGTCCAGGTCACTGAGGACTAAAAATGGAGGACATTACATTACATTACATTACAGTCATTTGGCAGACGCTTTTATCCAAAGCGACGTACAATAAGTGCATTCAACATAGGTCGGTAAGAGAACTACTAGTCACCAGAAATCATCAGTGCATTTTCTTACTAAGCAAGCATTTAAGAGCATAACCAGTGCTAAGGTAAAAGTGCAGTAACATTAGCTACCTACTTTTAAGTAAACAAGTGAGACAAATAAGTCGATCAAATAAACAAGAGCTAAGACAAAATAAGTAAATCAAATAAACAAGACCTAAGACACAAGATAAGTAAGTCAGGTAATCAAGCGCTAATAAACAAGAGCACAGGACACTAAGAGGAAGGGTCAGGATAGTGTTTCCTGAAGAGGTGGGTTTTCAGCCTGCGGCGGAAGATGGGCAGCGACTCTGCTGTCCTGACATCAGTAGGGAGGTCATTCCACCACTGTGGGGCCAGGACAGAGAAAAGCCGTGACCGCATAGATCGACCGCAGGGGGCTCTGATCGACGGGGC
>CABFOQ010031985.1:0-10578 GCA_900660455.1 Gephyroberyx darwinii
ATGTTTGCAACAGCAACATTTTGTAAAAAGGTAAAATATCACAACATTAAAATGTGAATTTACTATTTTGTCAATTACAGGCTACCGCAAACTGTGCCACAGGCCTGCTGATCTTCGCAATTCCTCGGTCGCTGATGGAGGTCGGAAAAAGTCCTGAATTAATTAACGCACTGTTAGTAAATGGAATTAAAGGACTAAGAGAAAATTAATTTGTATCACTATGTTCAGGCCCAATAACAATATCCTCTGTTTTGTCTGAATTTAGCTGAAGGAGATTTTGGGACTTCCAGCTAGACAGTCATTTAAAGCAGCCAACTTTCTGGGATTTGGTTTAATAGAGCGATACAGCTGATTAGCATTGGCATAACAATAAAAGGAGATGGTGTTCCAACTAATTATATGGTAGGAAGCACATGAAAGCAAATGCATCAATTACTTTTCTCTTCTGCTGTTCGTCTTCCCCTCACCTCCTGCTCCTGCTCCTGTCCTCTCCTCTCCTCATCCAGCCTCTCTCTATCCCTCTCTCCTCCCTGATCTAATTAAAATGCCATCTTTAATTCACTGGTGACCCCCCTCCCCCATCTTTCTCTGTCTGTGCTCTGCTGCAGACTAAACATGCTGTGTCATGTTTTAAAGCCTGTATGCGCTGTGTCATAATTTGAAAGCGGATCAGACTTTAGTGCCTGATCCGCCATGTTTGACAACTTGATTGTGTCGAGTCATGTAAAATCGTAATATGGCAGGGATTTGGAGGATACATTATTTTTAGTCATGCTTAAGGCCATAATTGCCATGTCATGTTTGACAGTGCAGATTTGAATTGCGAGTGTACATGGGCTTATGGCATCCTCAAGTGCCTATGTTCATTGTACAGGATTCAATTCCCACTTTGCAAACATTCCAGTGTGCATACCTAATATTTGTCCTTTGTAAAATGGAGTTGGTTGACAGTGATGCGATTGCACAGAACTACAATGTGATGGTACAGGACTGAAAGGCTTTCCCAATTCACTCAACAGGAAGTGCTCAGGAAGTCTGCTCTCTATTAATACAGTGGGTTCTTTGCATTTGGTCTGCAGTTCTCTCTCTCTTTCTCCCTTGCTTGCTCTCTCAACATAAACACACGCATATACATGGTCACACTTAGTACTCACACAAAGGTTTGAGTACAAACACACATACATGCAGGCAATCTCGAATGAACACACACCAACTCCTCCCCTATCCACAGTGGATCTGCTGATTTGGCATCAGCTGCAAATGAAAGCTAAAGACTGACATATTAGCAGTGTGAAAAAACACTCTGATTGGTCCAGAGCTGTGATGTAATCATGCCAGGGTGTCCTGTGATTGGTTGAATTCTAATGTAATTCTAATCTTCGGTGACCCTGATGTCAGATGTAATTATGAACTCAAACACTTAGACATAGATAGACGGACAGGCACATGCACATCCACACACAGGAACATATTCCGGTCACCTTATAACATCTGTGACTTTGAGAACGACAAAGACAAATAGATAGAAATAAGAAATGAGCGGAGAGTTTCGCACATCTCTTTTCCATTTGTCCTTTTTCATCTCTCTCGGCATGTTAGCATCTGTATCTTTCTTTACTGAAATCAATGCATACCACTAGTAGCGTGCTAGCTACTTAGCTTGCAGTTAAGCATACCCATTGGTTTCAAAGAGGAATGCTAACAAAGCGTGAAAGCCATTTTTCAATTAGGTGAAGTGGAAATGCAGAAACCTTTCCCCCAAAATGAGCAGAAGGAAAATGAAAAAGAACAGACTATATTCAAATTGTCAAGACATCTTTAAAGATGGAAATCTGCTGTATTTCTTGCTCTTTCTCCCTCTCTGTCTCTCACTTCTAATTGTGTCATTTCCTTCTCCTTAATTTTACTTGTTTCCACCCCCCCCTATCTCTCTCTCTCTCTTTCTCTCTCTCGCTCTCTCTCTGTTGCTACCTGGCAACAAGCTGGTTTCCTTGGTGATAGAGCTGAGTAGCTCGAGCCTCACATTGGCAAAGATGGGGGGGCGTGTGACAACTGGTACACACACACACACACACACACACACACACACACACAGAGCAAATGCATGTATACATACACACCATTAATGTGCAGAGAATGATGCACACTTGCGTGTACAGTCATAAACACACACACACAAACACACCACCTCTCACAAAAGTCATGCATCCACATCTTCTTTTCTCTCTTCTTTCTCTACATGACTTTATCTCTCCTTCCTCTCTGCTTCCCTCTTCTCTTTCTCACTCTCTCTATCTCTCTGTCTGTCTGTCTCTGTATGTCTGTTGTATATAGTGTGGTGCTGATAGTATGGTACTACTGCCAGGAATTGTGGGACTTGACACTTAAAAGGAAAACAGAGGTGACCTGATGTCCCAAGTTCCCATATACTGCAGAAACTGTCCATGTGCTTTAGTCTCTTATGAAACTTTCAGCCAATGGGATGAGGTAATTCCACTTTCTTTCTTGATGCAGTTTCACTGGTTTCAGGAATCCTGAAACAAGGCTGCATGTGACAGATCACTGTGCCAGTATTAGTATCTAGATCTCGTTAAGAAGGAGCCTCCTACTCATTCTGTCATCCCTTATTTTGAGTTTCAATGAAACATATAACATAATCCATGTGCTGTCATTGATATATCTTTTTGCTTGACCAACATGACCATGAAAAAGTGACCTGATTCAGGGTCACAAAATGCTAACAGGCCAGAAATTATGTGGCATAGTTTTGACATTTAAAAGACGAAACAATAGCTAACAAGCTATTGTTCGCACCCTTTATAATTCACTTTAGTGTTTGTTTACTTTTTGCAACCAGTTTTGAAAATGCCAGAGTTGCTGTGCACCTTTCTGTACTACAAATCCACTGAATGAATAAAATATACACAGAATGAAATGCATATGACACGATATGCTACCAGCTTTCATTGCTTGTAGTTAGCCAGCATTTCATTAGCAATTTTAGTGGTTTAAGACAAGTGGATTTTAATGGTATTTTAATGTATTTGTGTTGTATTTATTTTTGGGCTACAGGAAAAGTTAGGATAGCTTCATTAGGAAGAGACTGAAAATGTGAATTTAAAAAAAAAAAGTAAATTCTCCTCAGATGGTGTCTGCCTTCCCCTGCTGTCAGGTCATGTCTTTCCTCTCCATTTCTGTCAGTAACAATGGGTTTCAGGAGGTGCAGCTATGCCTTTGCCTCAGGAATCAGGTTCTGTTGCTAAACCAAATAATTTGCTTCCAAGGTGTGTTGCAACATTCAGAAATTGTTAGTTTATAAAGGCTTTTGCCCGTTGTAGTCACAACAGAGACAGATGGGCTGTGAAGACGGAAGATGGACTTGGTTACACTTTGTCTGAGTGAGAGAGAATAAGAGTGTGAGAGAAAGAGAGAGAGAGAGATGTTTATCAACTACTCAGCAGCTACAGTGTCACACACACACACACTGACATAAACACACACACACACACGCCCTCTCTGGTGCAGCCCTGTTCTGTTTACCATGTTTGGAGAAAGAAGGTGAAGTGAGAGAGAGAGACAGGGAGAGGGCGGGTTGAGCGAGAGGGAGAGAGTGAAAGAGATGGAGACAGAGAGAGAGGGGGGAGAGGTCTCTTCAATGTGAAGATGGCATTTTAATGAGTTGAAAGGAAGAGGGACGGAGGGAGGAGAGGAGAGTGCTGCAGGGCCAAAAAATCACAGCCTGTGTGTGTGTGTGTGTGTAGCATAGCCACTTCAGTAGGCTAATTACATGTAATTTTCATAATCCAGTGCCAGCTACTTGTCCTTTATTGAAACAGGTTGGCATGATAATGCCAGCATCTATAGCTTCCCATAAGTGTCATTATCTCCCACTGGCTACTCCATACACTGTAATTGTCATCAGCCAGCTACTTGACAGCTCCTTGTGTGCATGACTTAATTGGAGAATCCAATTTCAGTGAATTTTAAAGGGGATTGCACTCACAAGACCTATTCAAAATTGATTATTTCGCTTCCGGAGACACTGTAATTGTAATTATAACCAATGGCATTCCTAATTTTAATCCAATCTGAATCTGCCATGTCTATAATTTTAACTCATCCATAAAGGAAAATAACTTCAAGTAAATTACCTACTGTTTTTCTGCAAACTCAGAGGTCACCAGATAGGAACAATCCAGTTTGAATTGATATCTCCATAATGCAATAAGCATTAGGTTTTTGATGACCAGCAGCTAAGCAGAAATATAGATAACGTTTCACATTCAGGCTACCAGCAGTAATTTGAGGGAAATCACTGAGATCCTTAATCCCATACAAATGGTCCCCTGGAATTACACACCTAGCAGGTATTTCATTTCATTATAAGACATCCCCCAGTAAAACTAATTCAGTTTGAACAGTGCTTCAAACTGAATTCCCAGTCAGTCTCCCATTCAGTCTCACGTGATCAAGAGAGGTTGGTTTGCTTCTTCAGCAAAATGAATGACTATTGGTACTTGTAATAGCAGTAATGTTAGTTATAGTAGTAGTGGTGGTGGTACTGGTACTGTAGTAGTAGTAGTTGTATTAGTAATAGTGAATACTCATCTCAGAGTGGTAGTAGGATAAGGTTGGTTTGTGTATCAGGGTGGGTCTAGGTCTGAGTGCCTTCTCCTGTAGTGCTGCTCCTTGACTAGTCCTCATCTCCCAGCGAGGCTAATTGGAGAAGTCGAACCTCAACAAGTCTTAATGACACACTAGCTACAGAGACAACGGGTTCTCCCTCCTTCAGCACTAATGACTCAACTCAAACTCTCAACTCGTCTCTAATTTACCTGCCTTCTGCCCAGAAGAGGGGACCTCTTAATCACTCATGAGAGGAAGAGAGATTACTTCAGTATATGGAATAGATTAGAAGAATAAAAAGTCTCAGGCGATGAAACATCCATAAATTAGCCAGCTTACTTTGTTTATGTTTGTTTTTTACGTGGACTCTCATTTCAATTCAGAAACACTTAATTGGCATGACAGTCAGAAACACCATTTCTTGAAGTGTAAACCACCACTTTGTCTTTCTGTCTCAGTGGGTTACGGACCTTGGCAGAGAGGCTGGCTTGACCTGCCATCTCCCTGGGCTCTGTGCATGTGTTTCTGCATGCATGTGTGTGTGTGTGTGTTTAGCCTGTACGGTCCTCTAAGCCATGTTGTTGCCCTAGCCTGGTGTTATAGTCCATCTGTCTAGGCTGCTAGCCAACCAGCCCTCTATGCTACCTCTCTGGTGGTTTCGACATTATGGTTGTTTAATGTGGCTGATAGAAATGATACAGCCCTCTGGTGGAAACCCACTCCTAAATTGAAAAATGCTCACTTCACCATGTAAGGTGGATCCTTTTCAAGTGGTGGATTGGATATAAAAATGTTTATTTAAACCTTGTGGTCATATTATATATTTTCAGTGGAAGATGTATTTATGTATTCATCAAAGGAAGTTTGCATGCTCATTTGCAGCAACGCCCTCCTTCACATTCACAGTTACACACATTCACCCCGACATGCCTCTACTGTCGGCCACTGAGCAGTAACACCGGAGCAGTCGGGGGTTAAGTGCCTTGCTCAAGGGCTACTTGGCCCTGGTTAGTAGTAGTAGAGAGAGTGGAGAGGGTTACTCATTCATTTTCCCACCCTATCCGAGGATTTGAACCATCGACCTTCCACTTATCAGCCCACGTCTCTAAGCTTCAGGTGACGGCCAGCCCTAACCTGTGTGGTTGTTGGTGGTGTTGGTGAGAGCTGAATGAAAGGTATTGCTAGTGGCCACCAGACCTGCTGCAGATACACTGCAACAGAATGAAAAATGCATATATATGAGATAATATTAGAATCACAATACAGGATTGTCGCAATGCAGGTTTAATTTCATTCCCATTTTTGCAAGGTAGTCTGTGGTAGATAACGAGTAGATCCTGTGCAGTCCCACGGCACATTTGTGACGATGACATAAATTCTACATGAGAGCTATGTGAATATTCGCAGTTAAGGTGTGAAGATTCATAGTTAAAGTTCAATTTTTACAATAATACAGCTTTTATTTATTTTATCCTTTTTTGAAGTTTGATAGTGTACAGGTATAGTAGAGTTTAGTGTCTCATCCCTGACTGGCTGTCTTGAATTTGCCCCTCCATCACCACAGCAGCGGCACCGTGGGAAAAACACACATACTCACTCACTGATTCACACACACACTTGCACACACACACATCCATTCACTCATGCACACGTGTGCTTGTGCGCGCGTACACACACGCACACACACTCACACATTTGCACAGTGTAATCTCCTCAGGGCTCTGAACTGAAATAAGAAGCTACAATTAGAACAACTAATTTAGACCTCCACCTCTCTCTCTCTCTCTCTCTCTACCATGGCCATAATGTCGGTGTACAATCATTAGTCTTTTAGGTATATATCATCCAATATAGTCCAAATTACTGGTATTTTGTTGGCATATGAATTATTATGCCCACTAAATATGGAGACAGACCTGTTTCAGACTGTGTCACCGTCTCTCTCTGTTCTTTTTCTCTCTCATTCTCTTGCTCACTGCCCTCAGATAGTAGTACACAGCATGTGTGTGTGTGTGTGTGTGTGTGTGTGTGTGTGTGTGTAGTTTTCTGTACCATTCATCTCTATCACTGTCTTCAGTCTCTGTCTGCCTCGGTCCCTCACCTCTGAACCTCTGTCTGGACCCAAAATCCAGACACTATTAGATGCGCGTGCGCGCGCACACACACACTCACACACACACACACACACACACACACACGCACTGAACAAGAAGAAGTGATTGATATACTTTGAGACATCACGTCTAGATCAGGGGTCTCTGTGAATGGCTTTGTGCTTTTAACGTGTGTGTGTGTGTGTGTGTTTATGCCTGTGCACGTTTGTGCATTCATGCATTTGTTTGTGTGCGTGTGTGGGTATATATGTGTGTGTGTGTGTGTGTGTGTGTGTGTGTGTGTGTGTGTGTGTGAATCTGCTCTGTGTGCACTGACCTATGTGTATAGTGACTGTGTGCGTTACCAGTTGTTCTGTCAGCTCCTATTTACTGTCACTCCCCCCGACTCCTCTCGTTTTTACCCACAAGGCATAAAACTCTGTCAGAGTGGACTTTATTTTACATCTTGTTATATAAATGTACATTTCCTCTCTGACAAACTAGACTTGAAGGAAGGAAGATTTCATTATAAAATGCTATACATCCCTATTGAAAGAAAATATTCAATATCCTCAAAATCATAAATAACTTTGCAAGCAAAAGCAAAAAGAAGACTCAACTATGCACTTCACTTTCATGCCAATGTTATTTTGTAAGATTAGGTTTGGATTTTTTCAAATGGTGGCTATCTTGTTTTGGTAAGAAACTCTTCAAATCGTCTTATAGTCTCAAATAGTGCAATACTCTATAGAGTATTAGGCCCATCGATCAATAGGCCTTTGTATTGTATGGACTTTAAAGATTGGTCCAGGAATTGGAAGTGATAATGCCAGGATGTTATACTCTTTTCAAGGTTTGGCTGAGTAGACACCAGGAAAAACAACCAAGTAGTGATGTAATGTAATACACTTAATTCTGAGCGATGTCTTTTCACATGAACACATATTTCCTGCCAACTACCCCCTGGTTGACTTCTGCAGAGCCCTTTTTATTTGATTCACATCTATTGAAAGGGAATGTAACTGAATTAAAGGTTTGAAATGCCATCTCCATGTTTTTACATAAAAATGTTTCCTCTCCTAAAAATGGTCATTTTGGCAAACTAAACTTTGGTGGTGGTATGCCATCTCGATGATCACACATTCACGCACACACACAGGCACGCACGCACACTCTCACACACACACACACACACAGATGGAAGAACGGTAGAGGGAAAGAAAAGGATAGAGGGAATGAGGGGAGAGGAGAATGGCGACGTTGGGACAGAGGCTGAAGACAGGAGAAAAGGAGGGATGGAGGGAGGAAGAGAGAGAGCAAGAGAGAAAAAGAGTTAGATAAAAAGAGAGAGCGAGAGAGAGAGAGAGAAAGAAGGAGGTGTGCAGACTGTTCTATGAGGCTGACCTAGATAGGAGGAAAGGATTGGACACACTCCTTCTCTGGAGGGGCACAGTCACAGCTGCAGAGGACTCTGTGTGTGTGTGTGTGTGTGTGTGTGTGTGTGTCTGTGTGTCTGTGTGTGTGTGTGTACATCCACGTATATGTGTATGATCTGCAGTTTTAACCTCGTTGTAGTGTTAAAATATCTCCAGCAATAGAAAACCTTTGATAAGTGGTCACTTAGTGTGTGTGTGTGTTTGTGTTTGTGTGTCTGTGCGCGCGCATGTGTGCATCATATGTGGGAGAGGAAGAAAGAGACAGAAAAGAGAGAAGGATGTGCAATAAACTGTTTAAACTGTTGTTTGGGTTATACCTCCTCCTGTTTTATTTAAAGTTTAATATTATTTTACACCAGTATTTATTACTTAACATTTTTATTGTATTACTTATTATTTCATCGTAACATTTTTTAAATTAAATTATATGCAGCTCAAGGCTGTGTGTCCACAGGCATTTGGAAACCTGCTGGACAAATTTTCGGTTTTGTCTTACAATGCAATATAAAAACTTAATCTATGAATCTTGCTTATTGAGTTATATTTACGTCTATCATATGCAACTCTATTTGTTTATGTGTGTGTATGTGTTTGTTTGTGTGCATGTGTGTGTGCATGTGTGTGCGTGAGTGTGTCTGTATTAGTGTGTGTTTGAAGCCCAGCCATTGAAAATCAATACTGCACCACAGCAATTTACTGTTATCATGGGATTGGTGGGTGGGGAGCTTCAGCGCCCAATCAGAATCCTCAGAACTCTGTGGTTAGAAGGTTTACTCTTGAGACCGGCCAAGAGTGTGTGTGTGTGTGTGTGTGTGTGTGTGTGTGTGCATCTGCACATTAGCGTGTATATCTTTGCACATGTGCACGTATAGTATAAGCATATGTGTGTTTGTGTGTGTGTGCGTGAGTGTGTGCATGAATGTGCATGCGTGAGAGCGTGTGCATGTGCAAGTGTGGCTTTTTGTGTGTGACAGAGTGTGTGTGTGTGTGTGTGTGCATTTGACAGGAATAGGAATGAGTTAAGGCAGCAGTTCTTTTCAGTGGGACAGTATGGAGAAAAAAAGAGGGAAAGTTGGATAAATGGATGAATAGATTGATGGACAGATGAGTAAATAGGCAGTCAACATCTTATGTATCAGGTCAGTGAGTTAAATGTGGTCTTTCTTTACTCTTGCCAATGTCTTATCATGGTTTACCATAAAGGACAAAGGTCTGTTCTTTTACCTATTTTTTTTTCTCTGGTGTAAACTGTATTACACTGTCAAGGACTAAACAGCATGAAAAGACTAAAGCCTGTTTCATGCTTCATGCTGAAATGAACGCAGCGGTCAAAATGATGTAATGGCGGAACGACTGGGTGTGTTGGCTTCATTTGAGGTGTCGCGCACCACCTGAAATCTGAACCAGTGCTGGCGGCACCGCAGTTACGTAGACGAGCCTCCGTCGAGGATTGGCTGAACTGGAACCAGGAGCCATTCCAGTGTTTTTTCTTTTCTTCTCTTGTTGGTGAAGGTGGAGAGCTGAAGTACTGGAGTTTTCGCCATGAAAACGTATGAAGCATGAATGACAAGTATTCAGACGGCACATCTGCCTTTACACAGAAAGCATGAACCATGCTTAATAATAGCTCACTGTCTAAATACTTGGGAAGGCAATTGAGCTTTTATCTCCTCTCCTCTCCTCTCCTCTCCTCTCCTCTCCTCTCCTCCTCTCCTCCTCCTAGCTGGCTACAGGCTTTTAATGTTTTATATGCTGAGTCTCCAACTAAGGTTGGGAGGAATGGAGGGATGAAAGGAGAAGGGTGGAAGATAGGCAGCTGTTGGCACGCAACAGGACCACTGTTACTGCTGATACAGTGGTAGAGTTTTTTCTTTTGTTCTTTCTTTCTTTCTTTCTTTCTTTCTTTCTTTCTTTCTTTCTTTTTCCTTTTCTCTTTTTTTAATTTTCTCTTTTTTTAATTAATCTGTCCTTAGTCCATATCACTCTATTATTTATTGTTTCTTCCCCTGAAATTGGTCCACTTTTCTTCTTCCTCTCCCGTAAAATAAACATATATACTAATATACTCATATAATGTAATACAAATATATGTAATGAATTGTTTTTTTGCAGAAAAAATAATTTAACTTGGCAAAAGTAAATGCAACAAATATATCTGTCCCCTTGTACACTTCTGTCTCTATCTGCCTGAATTATTAACCAATCAGGAGTCGAGTGTGTGAACAGGAAGTTCAGTGTGGCCAAATATGGCTGTCGGCTCCTGCACGCTCCTCTCAGAGGGGGATTCTGGGTAGAGGGGTTTGGAATGATGATGATGATGTGTGTGTGTGTGTGTGTGTGTGTGTGTGTGTGTGAGCGTGTGGGATAGGGTGACGCATCATGCGGCAGGAGTCTGAATATTTTAGCAGGAAACATTAGTGACG
>CABFOQ010031986.1:7270-23106 GCA_900660455.1 Gephyroberyx darwinii
CTACTCTTTCCCAGAATCGGCCTTGTGGAAGACTGAGGCCTTGTGTTTCTGTAAGGAGGGCCTGCGCTCCCCTCTCACCACGCTGCCCTCTGAAGCTCTGCAGACGGAGGCTCTCAAGCTTTTCAAGGTCGGTCTCTACAGCTCTACAGCTCCCTTTCTCTTCCTATCGCTCTCCTCCCTTTGTTCCGTTCCGCTTGCTTTTTCTTTTCCTTTTCATCTCTTTTTCTTTCTCCAAATCCCCCTTTTTCCTCTCTCCTCTCCACGCTGCTGGCCTGCATTCCTTTCTGCCTCTCTCACTGCGAGGGTCCTCTGTCTGTTAGAGGCATCGTCCTTCCTATCCCAGTCTGACTCCCCCCCCCTCTCCTGGATGCACTCCATGCCCCTCTCCTTCTTACCCTCCTGCCACTGAAACAGATCAAAGGCTCAGAGACGAGGGCCTCCAGCTCATTAAAAGTGTGGAAGAGAGATAATGGCCTTGATTATCTGCTCTGATTGAGGCTAACTGTTCCTCTGGTTTACAGCCGGAGTGAAAGGAGCCCCTTTAAAGACGAGACCTGGGAGGTCAGGGCACTCAGAGACTGGCAGCAATAGAAATAGAAGGTGGGGTTGAGGAGGTTGGGGTGGGAGGAGAGTAGAGATCAAGGCTAAGGAGAGTAGCGCAGGAAGAGGGACCTTGATCTTGTTGCAGAGGGAAGATGGAAGATCCTGTTCCTCTCTTTTCAACTCTGTAGCCCACAGTCCGCCCCCTCCCTGCCCAACGCTGCTTCAGAGTAGGGTAGGGTAGCCAACAGTAGAGACTGAATGGATTGCCTCTCTTTGACCAGCCGGCCTTAAAAAGCATTCCCATGCACATAAAGGAATAGAATAAATGGACGCTCTTTTCAAGTCTATGCCGCTGTTTCATCATTTTAAAGCATGCTGTCCCATTCTGCTCAGTCCTTTAAAGTATTGGATTATCACTACTTCACTGGGGTGTGATCCTGGGAAAAGGCTCTTATTTTTGTTTAAAAATGTATTCAATTGCATTTATAAACGTATAAAATATTATTATATATTACAAATATCTTTCTGTCTTGGTTTGTCTTAGCACCCAGAGATCCACTTGCTTTACCACTTTATGTTGCATTTAAAACTTCCATTAAGTTCACTGTGTCTGGTTTGTGTTTGCCTCCACCTGCTGGTAGTGTAGTGGTATTACACCTCATCAACAAACTAATACAACTGAACATTTACTAAGATGTAACGTCTGCCCTGTTCTCCAGTCCTGCCAACTCTTCATCAATGTGCTGGTCGAGTCTCCTTCTGTTGATTACCACACGTCACTGGCCCAGAATGCTTTGCAAGTGTGCCTGACCCACCCGGAGCTGCAGAATGAAATGTACTGTCAGCTGATCAGACAGACCAACCGCCGGACGCCACACAACTACTCCCTCACACAGGTAAGCCTGGTGTGAACTGAAGACAACATGGATACACAGGAAGAGCTCTACTATGCAGTACTCTTCCCTCCCTCAACAACAATCGTCACAGTGCCCTTTAGCAAGGCATTTAGGTTAACCCTGACTTGCTCCAGTAGAGATGCTTAGTGGCCAGACATGATATGAAAGATAAAGAGCAGGCACACTCAGCAGAAGCCTTCCCTCAATTAAAAAGAAATGTTAAAGATTAACGGTGATCGCTTTAGTAACAAGTTACTAATATCTAGATGCCTCTCTCTGCAGTGCTGGCAGCTGTTGTCTCTGTGCGTGGCTCTCTTCCTTCCTCAACAACACTTCCTCTGGTACCTGAGACAGTACCTGCAACGCAATGCCGACCCAAGGTGAGCTGCTTCAAGCCTTTACCCGGCGCTTAACTCCTGAAAATAAAGCCGAAAAGAAACCCAGTACGCAATGAAATTAAAAGGTCTCTGCATAGTTGTGAACCCAAACTGAGACCCCCTGTTGTGACCTGAGACATGTGGCATCCTGTTAAACTAACCTTAATGGGGCTTTGAGTAATGTGTGACCTTTGAATTACAGAGGCCTGTAATTGACATAAACATTAAAGTCACATGGTCACAATAGAGACGAGTAAGCTAGCCAAGTAGAGCAGAGATCAAACAGAAATGTCTAGTGAAGAGGTCATGTTGTTTTCCACCTAGGAGCGAGGTGGGGAAGTATGCAGTGTACTGTCAGAGGTCCGTGGAGCGGACGCTGCAGAACGGAGAGCGGGAGGCCAAACCTTCACGTATGGAGATAGTCTCCATCCTGCTGAGGAACCCCTACCACCATTCACTCCCCTTCAGCATCCCTGTCCACTTCATGAACAACACCTACCAGGTAACACACACACACACACCAACAACAAACACACACCTCTTCACTCAAGCCATGTCCTTGGCCTCATAATGGACTTCTCTTGCAGGTGGTGGGCTTTGACGGCTCCACCACAGTGGAAGAGTTCCTCAACACGTTGAACCAGAGGGTGGGCATGAGGAAGCCTCAGCTGTCTGGGTTTGCCCTCTTCACCGATGATCCATCTGGCAAAGACCTGGAGCACTGCCTGCAGCCATCCGCCAAGGTGGGACTTGAATAGACAGAAAGAAACAATAACTCCGTTGTGCATTGGCACCGATGTTCATTGTCTGTTTTCTGCAAAGATTTCAAAACAAACGTGTACCCAATGTACTCAAATGATGTAAACAGAACTGAACTTTTCTTTCACCGCAGTTCGATCACTTAGTACTAATAGTATTAGTATTACTTAAGATTTGAGAGAATGGGCAGCTGGTAGTTTAGGTATATTTTGACAAATTAAGGCTGTCCAACCTCTTTTTGTGACCTTTTTTTGATTTTAATGTACAGGCCAGTTCACTGACCACATCGTCCTATTCTCTTTACTTTGTCTTTTTTTGTGTGCAATCAATTCAATAATAATATAAAGTCATATTACTGTTTTTGGTAGTTTTTTGTACTTCTAAGTCAACTTGCTCACTTTATAAGTCTATCTGCCACATACCTGTTTCAATAAATCTGACATTTGTTTACAGTAACTTGTTGGACAGATCTCCCTCTTGGTCTCTGGCTGCTGCCCCCTGCTGGCCCAGACAAAAATAAGATTAAAGGTGAACTATCTCTCTGACCTTTTATTCCTTTCGCCAGATCTGTGATGTCATTTCCAAGTGGGAGCAGGCCCTGAAAGAGCTGCACCCTGGGAAGTATGAGGGGACGCGGATCGTCCGCCTAACATACAAGAGCAGGTAGGATTTCTGTGTTCATGTCGAGAAGGTTCCAGCACACACACGTCACCACAGCATCTTTTATTGTGTGGTCAACATTTTGTGGTGTCAGTCTTCAGACAAAAACAGGCATTTAACCAAAACATAGAGCACACAATGAAACACAATGACTTCTGTTGTTGTTGGGGTTTGTTTTCCTGCACCATAAAGGACAACACAGTAAAAATCTTAGGTTGTACCACGATTTGAGCTCCGATAAACAGCAGCCTGACGAGTGTTTTTGCATGCAGGCTCTGCTTCCGGGCTCAGGTGAAGGGAGAGACGGAGCGAGAGCGCCTCCTGCTGGTGTACCAGGTCAATGACGAAGTTCATCAAGGCCACTTCCCGGTGAACAAGGAGCTGGCTCTGGAGGTAGCTGCCCTCATGGCACAGGTCAGTAAAGTTCATCTGAGGATACACCGCGCGCTCAGATTCAAGTTAATGGATTACTGACGGGGATGCTTTTAAAGATCTGATCCCATGGTGCACTATGTTGCTCCCTGCTGAAACACTGTCATTCCCCTGCTGCCTTCGTTTACATAGTAATTTACTGCTTTGAAGATATTGGGTTTCACTTGGAAATGTATCGTGCTAAACTGAGCCTGAACCTTAAGTATAGCAATTATTGTTTAAAATAAATACGTATTTTTTTGACATAGTAGCACAAAATGTAAAACGTGGCTCATTTTACCCAGTTCTGCCTTACTGACAGTGACAGCTAACCATGAGTTTTATCTATTTGAGGTAGTGAAAGGTTTTTGTATGAAGACTAATAGACTGTGTAGACGTGTATGTTGATTTATGATGGGCTAAGAAAAGTATAAAAGCTTGTCAAGTCAAACTCTTCAGCAACAAATGTGCTCAAAATACAGACGGTCAAATAAAACTGTTAAAAAGTTAATCACAACAATTCACACATTCACCACCTCTCCTTCTCTCTCTCTTCTCGCCTCCATCTGCAGGTTGAACATGGTGACTTGGAGCGACCCGCTGCTTCCTCCTCCACCGGTTCCCCTCAACCCAAATCTCAGCTGATTCTCCTGCAGGCCTTGGAGCGCTTCTACCCCAAACGCTACAAACAGGACTGCAGCACCGAGCAGCTCAGGTAAAACAGACGCTACTGTAGTCTGTCTATCTGTTGTGTACAGTTTGTGTTTACTGTATTGTGCATGAAAAGGATAAGAAAGCTTACAACTATAGTGGCATCATTGTGTCGTAATGCTATATATGTATATGCTAAGAAAAAACAAAAATATTTCGGGTCAATTCTGTAAAGGTGTTATTATAGAGGTATACATCATAATCATCATCAGGTCAGGTGAGGTCAGACTAGGTCTTATATTGGAGGCCATAGTTGTTTGAATTTGTTTAAAATGAGTAACCAGTGACACATTTTAAAACTATTCTCCTTTTCCTTTTCCCCTCTCAGAGATCTTACTGAGCGTCTGGCCACTAAGTGGTCTGTGCTACGTGGGTGCAGTGCATCCGAGTGTGTGAGAATATATCTGACTGTGGCTCGGAAGTGGCCTCTGTTCGGAGCCAAGCTCTTCAGTGCTAAGGTAAAAGCTGAAAAACAGTCCACTTCTTTCCCAGTTTTGTCTGTAAGGCCACGCTCTGTGCGATTTATTGTAGTTTGTTGTCTGTTAAATTCCCCCCTCTGGTAGAAAGCCTGTCATTCATCCAATACAATAGTGTTCTTTTGACAGAAACACTATCCTTTACTAAAAGCAACAGTACTCTTTTCATTTGGCCCCGTCCCGAGCGTGGCCATCCATCATGCTTGTAAGCACAGGACTTAGTGGTTAGAGACTGACCCAGAGAGGAAGCTGTAGCCCTGCTAGGATGAATAACACCTGTAACATGACCTTGCTTTGTCCTCCCTGTCCACAGCCCGTCCCTCCTTCTCCCATTGAGCAGAGCCAGGTGTGGCTAGCTGTAAACGAGGATGGCCTGTGTGTGCTGGACTACACCATGGTAAGTCTGCAGCTTTGAAACTGTGTAGAGCAAATACCTCCATCAACGTGGGCCACTTCTATCTCAAACAGCATGAAGTTACTGCATTTATTCAGAATCTACCTGGAAATATGTTGTTTTTTTCATAATTTTTGGAATTTTCTTCGGATTAAGTCTTGGCTCAAAGCTTTACAATTTAAGGATTTGGGATTCCTCTTTGGAGCTGCGGTGCTGGCCAGGCCACAGCTGCAGAGGTTTGCACTGGTCTGGAATGAGTTTTATTTTGTGGTGTTTCAAACACCAGAAGTAAAAATGGCCAGCCTCTGATTTGACGTTCTCGACCCGGAAAGATGCAGCAGTTCCAACATGTAAACAATGTTAGTGTGAGCTCTGTAATTTTCAGAAGCCCATATTGCTCCAATTCATTTTTGGTTTGGCGTCACCGTTGCTCCTGCGCTCTCAGTAACTCAAAGGGTAAAACAAAGTGAAATTCACAATAAATCATTGTAAATTATGTCGCGCTTCTTCACGCTCGTTTTAATCTCTGAAAAAAGCAGAAACCAAAATGATTTCCCAAATTAATTCCACGTCTATTCTAGGATCAGAAACTAAATCTGCTGTTTTTATTACATACATGTTTCACACTGACAAAGCTTTCGAAACGCTTTCATTTTCAGCACACGCTAGTTACATACTCCTACCAGTCTGTGATTACCTTCGGCGGTTGCCGTGACGATTTCATGGTGGTCGTGAGCCAGCAGAGGGAGCCCGGAGTCGGGAAGAAGAGTGTGGAGAAGCTGGTCTTTGCAATGGCCAAACCGAAGGTAAGCTCCCCTCTGCACATCTGGACAAATGCTCTGCACATCTGGACAAATGCTCAGTGAGATTGATTTGTGGACAGTTGCAGACCTCAAGCGCTAAGCCAGGTTTCTGCTCCGCCGTAGTGATGGGAAGACCGACTCTTTTATCTAACTCGATTCTTTCGAGCTGTCCGATAGCAGTGAATCGATTCTGAATCGATTCATTGTGATTTACCAATAAAAATTGACAGTGAGGTGATAACTAATACTATATAAGGTTTGAATCTATGATCCTCAGCATGAGAGTCTGATGTTCTACTAACAGAGCTAAACAAGCAAATAACCACATATACCACAACAGTAAAACACCAAATAACCCACAGGTTAATGACAACAATAATAATAATATAGTATTTACAGAGCATTGCTATTCATTTCATTTTATTTAATGTGCTCTTGACTTTCTTTTTCTAATGAGTTTTGTTGACCAATGTTAATTTGGGCTTACTGTTCACCCAATTACCAGTTCATTTATTAAACAACATCTTAAACATTACAAAAACTGTTGTTAATGTGTGCAGAATAGATCGCTACATTGTTACATTGGCCTTTCTCACGATCCAATATGGCTCCTTGATCCGGCGGGCTGGCGGAAGTCTAGTCTCTCTCGTTCATCGGTTCACTTGATTCAGCAGCAGCCGGGTGAGCCGAAGAACGGACTTAGCAGAACCAGAGCCGCTCAGTGAACCGCTGAGCCGAGAGTGAGCTGAAGGGCTCAGTCGGTCCTTCGGCTCACTGAATGATTCAGTCACTTCTTCGGTTCAGCAGTTCACTGAACCGCTCAGTCGGTTCTTCGGCTCAGCGGTTCGCTGAACCGGCCATTACTACTCTGCTGCTCAACTCAAGGACATCATTTGTCACTTGGCTAGATGATCTAAGGCATCAGCAACCGAGGCGTAAAGTAAATGGGTGGGTGGACTGAGAGTTAGAGGTGTTGAAGTGACATGAGGGAGCTGTAATAACCATTGAAGATAAAGGAGGGAATAGAGCGCTATCCCTATTCACCTGTCATTAGATAGGCCTGTCCTCCACTACCTCGGGCTAATGGGAAAAGCAGATTGACCCTCTTATTTCATGTGCAGAATCTCAAAGGGGCTTTAACACAGAGTCACGTTACTACTGTAGGACATGCTAATAAGGTCGACTGGATCCCTGATGGCCGGATCCGTTGGGTTTCTTTTCCCAGAATCCCCGGAATCAAATGAAACACAATCGTATCAAAATGGAAAAGTCATTAATCCCAATCTGACCTGACCTGCGTTTGCCCTCTCCTCAGATTTTGGAGTTGACTCTCCTCATGGCCAGCTACATTAACCACTGGACCCCCAGCCTCCCGTCTGCCTCGCACCACCAGCCCCAGGGCCACTGGGATGTAGACAGTAGGCACTTCCCCTCCATGAACTACACCACCAAGGGCCCGACACTACTGTGAATTGTGCAAACAGCAACCTCCACTAGACTGTTTTACAGGGTATGACAGGAGAGGACTTTTGGAGGCTTGATGGCGACGGTTTCCTTTCGTCGGCGTTCATCAGGAGCGCGTTGGGTTTTGCATGTATGAGTTTTTCATTTTTGTAGAAGAGGCGACAGGAGGTTGGATCTTTTTTTTTTTTATATCTGTGTTTCTTTCATGTAGAAATGTTAGGGTCAGTCTTGTTAGGCTGTATTTATTTCTACAACAAAAGAGTGTCCCAACTCTGCTCAGCGTAGGTGTAAGATCACGTAGTGTTTGTTAGATTTCAAACCTTGGAAAAGTGACTTTTGAAATAGAGCAATGGTCTGAGGGCTGACCACTCGTTGAACTTGGCGTGAGATCCTTTTAGTAGCTGGCAGCTCGTCGTAGGCTTGCCTCTCCTCTGGCTTTCATCTAATCCAGCCTTCCAGACCTCAGCATTTTTTTTCCACCAAAAAAAAGAAAAGCTGTTGCCTTCTTAGTCTGTCATACCCAATATGGAGCCGGTGTGACTGAAATATGACTTAGGAATCAGAGGCTTTAGTGCGGCGTGTCGCTATGTAACTAGCTGAATGATCACTGGTACTTGACAGCTAGCTAGAGTTTAAATTCTGCTGATCTAAACGGTACTGTAGCATTACAAAGGGACTGACATGACGTACATTACCACATTAGTTTTTCATGTGTCCCTATTAGATGTTAGCCACATCTAATACCTATTTCTGTTTTGTTTTCAACTCCATTTTCATGGATTTTTTTTTCTCGTTCCCAACATTTGCCTTTGTTTTACCCTGGAGAGAGTACCAGGTGGGTGGGGTTTGCCACTAGAACAATTCAAATAGTATCTGGTAAGGTGCCAATCATATAGTTGACGCTTACTGCTAGTAGTTGTGTTGCCCAGCTATCTAATCCACCCATCCAGCACCAAGCAGGCCAAAAGAAAAGATGGAAAGTATTTGCTAACATAATTTGGTCCAGATCTGCTCTCAACATAGTATTAGCTTGAGACGACAACACATTTTGCATCAGACAATGGACTAAAGAAGGCAAATGATAGTGATGTGGATCTGTGACATTTTAGCAGTGGGATCTATTTTACTTGAATGTCCTTATGTTCAGTCCCTGTAATAACAAATCCCCCCGGACAACATCAAGACGCGTTTTTCTCGGTCTGGCCGCTGCACTCACTCAGTGTTAACAAAAAGAAGTCTAACAAAAAGAGTGGACAATTAAATCGAGCTACCAAAATGTTTTTAATGACTTGAACTGCTTTGGATCAAACCACTGTCTGTATTAGTTATTTATTTCATTTCCAGCATTTTTTTGTGGGGGTTTTTGCTTAAAGGTAATGTTTTCCAGAATTGTCACATTTCTGTTTGAAGCGTTTCATGATTTTGACTGTATGCTTTATGAAGCAGAGTAATTTAAAAGCAGAAGATGTTTGAAAGATAATGTTCAGTAGAGGATGTTTCCTGTGTCTGCGTGATAATAAAATAAACAGTACAATCCTCTGTTAGACTTTTTACTGACTGCTTTTTACTCTATTAGGTCTCAATTTAAACAATTTCAAACTTCAACATATTTGTCATTTACATTGATACAGTACATCACAACCTTAAATTCCCCTAAATAACGTCTGTTCTTGAATGCATCAGCAACTATTTTCTTCAGTCTATTTTCTTGTGTTGGAATAAAATGACCTTTCGTGGGTTAGTCTTCACAAAACAACTTTTTGCCAGTAAGCATAATCTTACTGGCAAAGAAGAAATGCAGCGTTCATGCAATAGTAATGCAATTTATCCATGAGCCTATACTCTCATTGGAAAAAGGACATTGTTGTTTTATACTACAGCTCCCATATAACTCCCATATAACTTTTTCTCTCATTCAGCACAGCCATAAACTATTCATTTAGCCCCGGTGCTGGTCGTACGCAGCCTATCCAGCGTGCATGTTTTACTGGAGCTGAGGTTCGAGGGATGGAAGCTGCTTTGCCTTTCTTTAGCCAAAGGGGTCAAAGTGGTAATGGCATATTCCTGCCAAATGTGTGCCGTAAATCCCACATTTTTATTGCCACGTCTGAAGCTCTTGTTGTTCTATAGCTGCTCTTTTACAAAATGAAATACTCATTACAAGGCTCGCTGCTGAATTGGTGCGTGCCTTCGTTGCTCATCAAAAAAGAAAATAAGTTCTCTAATTTTTCCACGGTGCAGCGTGGCTCGGGCTGCACGCTTTATAAGATTTTGAATCAACTTCAATTTGAAATAAAAGATTCCAGTGTGGGACAGATGAGCAGCTGGTTCCAAACCCTAATTTCACTGGCGGGCTGTATTATTGCAGCCATTATGCATGTTATATGAATTACTAAAGACGTGATTTTAAGAGCAATATTTGCCTATAGTGTGTGTGTGTGTGTGTGCAAGCAAGCGAGAGAGGTCTGAGTGAATCCAAAACTTTATCTTAAATCATAAAGAGGCAATTACATCATCAATTTGTCTGGAATTGCTTCTCCCAGAAGGATTTGCACCGCTGCCTTTAATGCACAAGATATTTGGTTGTAATGTTTCGTTTTGACCCAAAGTCCTAAGAGAAGGCCTTATTCACTCAGTTAAGTATATAGAAGGCTATATATGAGGCTATATATGAGGCTATATATGAGGCTGTATATGAGGCTATATATGAGGCTATATATGAGGCTATATATGAAGCTATATATGAGGCTATATATGAGGCTGTATATGAGGCTGTATATGAGGCTATATATGAGGCTATATATGAAGCTATATATGAGGCTGTATATGAAGCTATATATGAGGCTATATATGAGGCTGTATATGAGGCTGTATATGAGGCTATATATGAGGCTATATATGAAGCTATATATGAGGCTATATATGAAGCTATATATGAGGCTATATATGAGGCTATATATGAGGCTCTATATGAAGCTATATATGAGGCTGTATATGAGGCTGTATATGAGGCTATATATGAGGCTATATATGAGGCTGTATATGAAGCTATATATGAGGCTGTATATGAGGCTGTATATGAGGCTATATATGAGGCTATATATGAGGCTATATATGAGGCTATATATGAAGCTATATATGAGGCTATATATGAGGCTATATATGAGGCTATATATGAAGCTATATATGAGGCTATATATGAGGCTATATATGAGGCTCTGCGGGCCATGCTGTTTTTAGTCGAGTGTTATTCAACACCTCATGCGTGTCCTCTGAATGACAATACTGCAACAACTTTGCACTTTTAACTCAAAATACATGACCAATACTGACAACAGTTCTGGGACACTTACAATAAATTGTAATAAATAAGGTTTGCCATTAAGTGAAGCGCCCCTTTAATTATCTTGTTAGCCTTTTGCTCCAATCCTTTTATTTATTTATTTAGCTACTTTTTCCACTTTTAGTATTAACTATGTATAGATTAGTATAGACTCTTAAATAGCCTTTTCTTCATGGGGAAATAACTTTTTGGTAACTTTCTGATGCCATTATATTTCAAAGAAGGCCTACAGCATCTACATTGCTATTAAATGTGTTATATTAAGAGTCATTTTAAACTTGGTGGGGCTACACTTTACACGAATTAAAGATTACAGGTTTAAAACAATTACACGCTTGACATTAAATCAGGGGGTCATCGCTGGAAACGCCACAAAGTTGATAGGTCTACTCAATGTATGTTTTTGCTACGTCAGCCAGTCAGACATTCACATTACATAAGCTGTAGCTGCAGAGGCCCCTGGGCGTATCTGGGTTTATATAATGTAAAACAAATGAAAAATTCAGACCGCGGGCGTCTGCTCTAATCTAACCTGTTTGACAAGTGTGTCACTGTCTAATCAATATTTAATATCTTACCGGTTGATTATGTAGTCGCGTGTTTCTTTCCTAAAATAAGACAAAGACGTGTTCTTGTTGCATTATGTTTTTGTTTGTAACATAGCCCAGGGATATACTGGGGGGTAAACCCACTCAAACTCAGTCCACTCCCTCATTTTTAGGCTGATATAAATCTTTATTTCACGGTAACAGAGCACATGGTCTTTTCACTCTCTCAGGACAAAAAAACCCCAAACTAACTTTTTGAAGACACAGGTGATCTTTGTTTTTATTGGTGGTGGTTTGCGACATGATGATCAGTGACCGGGGTTCATAGTTTACCCACCTTTTATTTACAGTATTCTAGCAGTCTGAGGCAAGGGGAGGTTAAATTTGAACCAGCAGTTTGGTGGTAATTGATTCCATATTAGCCTAGCCTCTTCAGCGCCCAGAGATACCGCCGCTGCGCTTTCTCCAGCGTGGGATCCAGTTAGACGACCAGGTACAGTTTATAGTCAACTTGGACAAGATTATACAGTCGAGCGATTTCACGACAAAGCAAATTTGCCTGGTTGGTTTTCTTTCCAGTTCTAAAAAAAACCATGTTTCATTGCTTGAAGACTTCTCCGTAAATATACAAGGCGTTTAAACACTGCTCATCTCGCTGTGCATGTTTGCTTTAGCAGGAAAACAACTGGAAAACTGAATCATGACAACCAATAAGCCGCAAAGTTTACTACGGGAGGCATCTCATCAGATTATTGCCGGTGGATCCGCCGGTAAGTTAATAATTTCTTTGATTCTCACCAAGTGAAATGATTCCCACCAATGTTTCTGATTACGCAATAGCCGTGGGAGCGTGATGCGCTGCTAATTTACTAGCATACAATACAATGTTAGCCAATACACGGAACTTCAACAAAATAAACAAAGTCTTCCTGCTCAAAGAAAGATGTGAACAAACTTGTTGCCCAGACAAAACTGTACATGTGGCTTGTTAACGTACAACCGTAAATAATCGACAGCAGAATAAGTGATCTCTACCGGAAGTTTAGCCAAAGATAAAATACTATCAAGATACTTCACACGCTGTTCCAAGCCTATGGAAAACCTTCTTCCGCTGGACAAAAAAAAAAACGCGTAGGGCGGGAAATCATCTCGCACATGCGTACAACTGTTTAAAAAGCAGGATATTAATAAATAGAGCTGGAATGTCAAAAATGCAAAAGTATGCAAGTTTTTGTCCATTTCTGAGCTACGGTGAAAAATTACACCCGCTTGTACCTTTGACTGTTTTGCATTTCTCTCAAATTTCAAAATACTACTTAAGTTTTGTCAGTCAAAAAAAAACGGGTGTGGGAAACTACAAAGAAGCGGTCTAGTCTCTCTAAATAGATTTAACCGAAGACGTACGGAAGTAGGAAGTAGGCAGAAGTTAGACCTCTCGTTTCGCCTGAATACATTCTCAGCTGACCTTCGTTAAACAGTTGTTCTCTCTGCTAACTGAACTGTTGTGTAACTTGGCAACATGGCTGACACGTTGCTGTCTCGTGCTTGTAAAGGGAGAGGGGCATGGAGAGAGAGAGAGAGAGAGAGAGGAGAAGACAGGGAGGGAGGACAGGCAGGAGTTTGATGAATTAAAAAATAACTTTTAGTAGGTGACGGGGATGAAATGGAGGGTAAACAAACCTAAATCCACTTAATCCTATTAAAAATCCTATATAAATTCACGTTTCCATTTTACGATTTCCATTTCATGTAATTCATTATGAGGTAAATGTATGGTATACATCATAGTAAGCAGTATCACACTTATGCAAGTTTTATGAAGAAATGGTATTTTAATGGGGGAAAGCATAAATTATCACCGACTGGTGATGACATAGTTTACACTCATTTTATTTACCACAACATCACTGCCCGTAAATTAAAATAAACCTACATCACAACATCTGCCGAATTGTAATTATGCCAAATAACTCATAATTATGAGATCGTTAAGCTGGTTATGAAACAACATTGACTCATGCAAGTGAGTGAAACAGTCATAATTAAATATGACAAAACAACTGTACCACCCCTCATACAGAACTACTGTCATTCTGTTTGACGGATTTCATTTCTATTCTCTGCATGATAGGGTGGATGTTATGTCTTGTCATGAAATGTGTGAGTCATGAAATACTGGTAAATGTGAGGTGGATGTAGCTGTTTTATTGTGATTGGACAAAAGTTATATGATATGATGCACTATGATTTATGACACTGTTCTATCTACTCATCAGTTTCAGGCCCATATACAGTGATACAACCATTGTTCTATTGCAATGTTTTCTTCAAATGTCCATTGATGATAACACGTGGATTGCATAAAGGCATAGTGAATCGTCTCACATGTCAGACTGTTTCGGTCATAGCGCACATTATGTAAAGGGCTGTTCAACCCAAAAGCAACGTCAAGGCTAGCAGTTAATCATTTTACATGTCCCAAACCTCCGAACAAAGGTTGTGCTAAAATAAATAGGTATAATTGTTGTTCAAAAATGAAATGTGATGTCATACTGATATCAAAGTCCTTCAAATGCTCATCCCAGCCTTTAGTAAGGAGTCATTTGTAAAAATACAGTTTTCATGTTGCTTGTTTCCTGTGTCTTCTTAAACACATAAGACCTCTGGCAGCTCAACTACAGCATCCAACTGAAATGTCTCTGGAGTAAACGGGCCTGCAGGGTTTGAAACCCTGTTTGTGACCAGAAGGCCACTGGTTTGAATTTCTGAATGGGCATTGGTGAATGAATCCATTGGCCTCCATCAGCAACTACTGTCAGGATGCACTTGAACAAGCATGGGCAGCTGCCAGTTTAATTGTGGAGCTGCTGGTTTTCTGTGTTCACCTGGTGTCCCGCGTCTAAATCAGTCCCTGATTAGATGGCTGGCGTGAAAACCAGCAGGGCTCCGGGCCCCGGGGACCAGGGTTGAGAACCACTGCTTTAGTGTATATATATAAAGGTCATGTTGTGGACACAAAATAATCCTATTGGAAATAATAGTTCCAATATGAGTGAGAAGTCCATCGGTTGTGTCATGGTTATATGTCATCATCTTAACTGACTTCTGTATCTCTTACTGTCATGTAATATTTCATTTCAACTCTCTTCCCCTGTTCTTCTCTTCATCTGTTCAAATACACGCTGACCCCTGGCTGCTGTGTATAAAACCTGAGTGTTGGTTTGTGAAGTGTCAGTTTTGTAGCAAACGCTAAATATGTGATGTATTTAACTGCCCCAGGTGAGAATCAGCCATATATAACTGGAATACGATGTTCCTGATCTTCCACCTTTCTGTGAACCAGAACCCGTCTCAGTTAGACCCCAGAGAACATAGCCGAGAAGCACACAATGTCCCCCCATGCCTTCTTTCTGGGGGCCGTCGCTGTGTCAGTCTACCATCCACTGTCAATAAAGCAACTCCAGTATTGTTTTTCTATCAAGAGAGTCTTGGCTCTGTTGGATCTATAGCTGGAGGATAGATTTCTGTTCACATTGAAGTCACAAATCTAAGTCGTGGAGATGTTGAAGATATATTTTAGGATCAAGTTTCTTATTAAGAAAACATTAGGATGAAGAAGGCGTCTTTGGAAATTGATTTCCTAGCTTTAGAAGTTTTATTATTATTTTATTTTTTATTTTCTCCTCAAATTCTCACAGTAGTGAACTTCAAATGTGAAGTGTGTGTGTGTGTGTGTGTGTGTGTAAAAAGTAGGGCAGGAGTGTAATTGAGTATAATGTTCACATGTACCATAGCTCTATGATGGATCTGATGGATGATGCGTGATGTTACATTACATCGATACATGACACATTACACTGATGAAGCCATTTGATCAAGCAAACACTTCAAAGTAGCCCCTAAGCACACAATGATGATACGATAATAAATCTGCAGGGGGTTGATGGGTTTTTATTCAATAACACTGACCAACATGACTTCACAAACGACAAAGCAGTATTGTTATTACAGTATTTTACCTCTGTACTAGGTGTTTCTTTTGGATCTGTGATAATGTGTCAGTAACAGGCCGTGTAATTCAAGGGCGCAGGAGGGGTGGCCAATGAAGATCAATAGAAGTAATCGATTACTTAAAGGAAAAATCCACCCTAAAACACCTGAAAACTTAAAAAAATGCTTTTGGTGATGTACCTTGTATTTCTGGGTATATTTTGTTGTTTGGCGATGTATTTCTCATATCCACGTCTACAAAGGTAGACATCACATTGAGTCTGACGTTCAACAATCATACAGGGAGAAATCCATCGTAGAAGAGGAAGAGACACCGATTTCTCCACAACAGAAGCCTCAATAGTCCACAATGACGAGATGTTGCGTCTTGCATAAGGGACGCGACTCTCCCTTTTTTTTCAGCTAGGCTACCGCTGTTGCTCTCTCTGCCTACATGTGAA